>CM049377.1:15548459-15650959 GCA_026937815.1 Etheostoma perlongum
TTTCAGTGGAATTCGTTAAGGTCACCTGAAACTTCTTCAATCCTGAGTTCCAGATTTCCTTCTTAATCGCACTCCTCAGACAGACTTCCTTCCTTGCGGCAGGGTGAAAATTACAATGGGTTTTAACCACCACAGAAGAACAATTTGTTTTATTTATTTTACCAAAACTGTGAGCTATATCATCTCCTAATTGTTAAGATAATTTATCACTGTTAAATGTTTTGTGACTAGAATACATGTTGCTTGGTTGTAAATGTACTGTATCATAGTTCTCTACAGTAGGCACATGCCTCGTCTGTGTTTCTTTGACATTACGAGTATAGTAAAAATAGTGAGAGGCATTTTACTTTCTTTCTGTAGTGATCAGCATTATCAAAGTAAACTGATAATTGTTTCATATTTGCCTCAAGGGGCTTAACAATCTGTGCAGAGCAAGAGGCAGAATGCATTACAACACATATGATGCACATTTATGCTCACATTCACATTCATCCTACAGTCAATTTTATATTCTAATTCACCTAATCTCCATGGATTTGGACTGGGAGACGAAACCAGAACACCAAAGAGCACTCTACAAAGACAATTTGTAGAGTTATTGTTCATTATTTGTATAGTTCAAAATTTGCATTAAAAAACATGACTCCCTGGATGTTATTGCATTATTTGCATAAGCACATCAAAGTCTTTTTGCTCTGGTACCTTGGGGCCATTTGACCCCATTTCCTCCCCTTTCATTCCCCATGTACAGTTTCTGAGTCACAATCTCAGGAGATTCTGCAAGTGACCAGATGTTTGGCGAGGGAACCATTGGCTGGATGTTACCTTTTGAACCATTGAAGATATTTGAGACTGGCTTTCAGGAGAGGCAGGAATCCATCCAAAGCTTTTGTTTTCCTGGCCATGTTTATATTTGTACCCAAGAAACATTCAGACGGATTAGTGCCAATACTGTTTATTGTGTACATCATAACCCAGCAACATTTTTTTTTTACCTATATTTACCTTCTTTTGTATATGTTTGTGGCTCCCAAGTTTTGCTTGCCTTCTTTTGGCTAGATCTAAGAAGGAATAACCTCTTTCCAGAGTTTTCCCAGTAGAGTTAGTACGCTTGAAGCTTTGTGAATAATGAATGGAAAATACTTATCCTATATAGGAGCTTCATATATAGTATGTCGGCAGGGAAAAATGTAGCCAAGTTTATACTTTCATTTTCCAAAACAATCCATTAGAAGTGAACCTTCAGGAGTGTTTCCATTAGCCTCATGCAGAGATAATGGACCATCACTGTTAGCGAATAGCCAACGATGCACGAGAAATCTGTGAAATAGAAAAGGTTGGTGTTTGAGCATGTGCTAAAAATTCAATAAAGTTACCAAATGTGGCCCGAAAAAGGGCTGAATACACAGTTCAATATAAAATTGGCACCAGTTGTGATTGCTTTACTAAAAATATGATTGGGGAACATTTTTGCTATTTGGTTAAGCATTGTGAACAATCCCACAGAGTGTGGTCTCAAATGTAGCATGTAGCATATTTTAGTGGATTAGCAGTGCCTCTATTGTGGTCGGTTAATGCTAATGTTGATATAGTAAACAATATGCATGATGGTGTTCTGTGTGCGTGCACTGTGGAGAGCAGCTTTAGTATTCTTTACAGCAGCTCCAGAGCCATGCACTGATGGATAGGGTGCTCTTTACTTTACTGATGTACTCTGATCAATGCTGATGCAAGGGAAGAGAGTGTGGGAGAGAGAGAGGGAGAGAGAGGTAATGTGCTGCCTCTGCACATCTCTCTTCCTCACTGTCCCCCCGCTCTCTGCCAGTCTTTTTGCATTAATCCTCTCCTCACTCGGTGAGTTTCCCACTCTGTTGATTCTGCCAGTATCTGCATATGCTGCACTCTGATATGACACAGTGTTTCCTTGCATTGCATATGCTGCACAGGACAACTTTCATCAGATTACTAGATTAAAGATTTAGCACAGAAAGATGAGTGTGTGAGAAAATGTGTGTTGATGCAAATCTGTTTCCGGCACAGGTCTTTTAAGCAGACACAAACATGTTTGTCTAACTGTCCAGCCTGTCCTCTCATGTTGCTTAATGTGTTAAGAGGCTTTTATTTTTAGTCTTTTGCTGTTGTGAGTTAAATAAAACAGCAGTAATGCAGCTTCACTAATCCTCTCACACAACTAATCCTAGCAGAACACCACTGTAAATACTCTGTGGGCTGCTTTAAAGCACAAATCACTCAATCCCTCACTGAGCATTTTATGCTTATTTTGGTTCAGATTAATAGAAATTCTTCTGTTTTTCATCTACGAGAGAGACGTCCATGAAATAACTGGACTTCTTCTGGGACTTATGATATGTTGTGTGTGGCTTCTGTGTGTGTATTTTGAAAGTATCCAAGTACTGAAGTGTGCTTTAGCCAGCACATGCAATACTCACTGTGAAAATAATTATAGGCTCTAAATAAAGACTGCTTGAGAGATATAGTCACAGAAATTGATTTGAGACAAGCTGTATGGCTGTATGCTTTCCACAGGGGCCAGGAAACTGGTGACTCCATTTATTTGAGGATTGTGTGGGCTGCTGTATGTATCTCAAAGGAAGATTATCATATTTTACGTTTGCACTTCTCTCAAAGCAGTTATGGTGTGCTCTTCAGATCCTTACCTGATTTGACCAATTCCCACCATTCACACATTTTATTTAGCTCAATTTGTGTTTTGTGTTGCATTGTAATGAACTTTAATTAAAGGAGAATTTCGGTCAATTTCAACACTTAGTTCTGTTGTTTGGAAATTTGGAACGCTGTCAGTAACAATCAAAACAAAACCAATTGGTGCTGCCTGTACTGCGTTATCCTCCTGCTAGAGTTAGCACCCAACAGGCTTAAACAGGGCAAGTTTTAAACATGTTTTAGCCTTTAAACATGCTCAAGAAACAGGCTGTTACCTGACACCGCAGTGGAGCCAGGAGAGCAGGAGTTCAAGAGTTCAAGAACTATTGTGCATGTACATAGGTAACTATGCAACAGTGGGCTCTTGAACTTTTGACCTGCTGCAGCTGCTCTGCTTTCCTGGCTCCACTGTGGTGTCAGGTTACAGACTGTTTCTACATCATTACTAAGGACATTACAGTGGCAAATCGTTTTTTTAAAACTTGCCCTGTTTAAAAAATACATTTTGGAATATTGGACAATCAACTAGAGTGTACTTAACCGGAAAACAGGAAATAAACAGAGGTGTGGAGTTACACAACTTGTATGCCTTTCGGTCACATCTACTGCAGTCAGATTTACTGTGTTCCATTGGAAGGAATCACTGCACATGGCTAGGCACTTGTAATGACATTTTGAACATTTTTAGAGGCTAGAAAATCCAAAACTTAAAACTTGCCCTGTTTAAGCCTGTTGGGTGCTAACTCTAGCAGAAGGACAACATTGTGTAGGCAACACCGATTGTTTTTATTTTTCTTGCTACTGACAGCACTCCAAATTTCCAAACAACAGACATGTTTAAATTGACAGAATTCTCCTTTAACTCATTCATCTTTTTTTCTGCATGCTGTAGCCCCAGGACAAATAAAGTATTTTGAATTAAACTGTACAGTGGCATCTCTCTCAACCAACAAGTGTTCTCCATTGTTATACTACTATAACTACAAGTTGCTAATCCAACTGTGTACAGAAATGTAATTCCTGTAAGGACAGGATCAGGGAATACCTTCTTGATTATTACGAAAAAAGTTGCCTCTACTACTTGCTCTTATTAAATTACAGATACCGCTTCGAATAATTACAAATAGAAAGAACCTGCCAGCATTAGTTGTTTTTGCTTTTAAATGTTGCTCAGAAATAACCAAGATCCCACAACATTGACATTCTTGTATATGTGAATAAAATGTGACTTGGAGATGTGAGGGGTAAGGATTAATATACAGCCGCTTGCACACCAGATTTTACAGATATTTTTACTTCACTTTACTGTTTATTTTGTGCTGACTTTTTACTTTTACGCCTTACATTTTAACACAAATATCAGTACTTTCTACTCCTTATATTTTATAAAATTGGCTAGTTACTTTAGTTTCAAATAATTTCAGTGACATTACCGTATACAAGTTACAGTATTTTTCACCTCATCAATACCAAATTCAATCTAATTGGATGGAAAATACGTAAGGGATCATTTAGAGCGAGGTGGTTGTTATAGCGAATACAACCCCGACAGGGGGATCAGGACAGGACCCCAACGCAAAGCAAAGAGGTCTAGAATCAGCCTGAATTATTGTTATAATGTGGTACAAATTGTGCCAACTGAAACACCAAGGACTGCTGGCTATCAATAATTTACCATTGAATTTGAAAAGCACATAGAGGTAAATGCATTGTTTTGTTGTTATCAAAAGCTATTTGTTGTTTGTTTCAGTAACTTTATTAAGTTTTTGATAATGGTCAGTTACATTTGTTCTGCTGCTAGCAATGACCATGCCTTGGTTCTCTAGCATTTAGTTAAGTATTCCAAGTAATGTTAACGTTAGTGAGCATTCACTTTATTTGAAAATAATCCCAATACTAGCTGACACAATATCTGCATGGAGCTTTATATTAAAACAAATTCAGTAACTTCATATAGTGTAACATTGCTGTGGTAACATTGACGTCACTCAAGGCTGTTCTTGTTTTCGAGACGACTTAAAGCCCATGTTGCAGGTTTAATTTTGCAAGGAATTTGTGCAATTTGCTTGTTGGTAGTAAATATTTGAACTGTTGTCCATTGTATTTGATGGTGTTGGATATCGCAAAACTGAATATAATACGAAAAGTAGGCACAATTTGACAGTGTTTCCTTTTTTCCCCTACGATACATTGCATGACATCACGTTAGGGAGCAAACAGAGCAGCCTGCATTGTATTTGCCACTGGTCTGGCCTAATGTGGCTTCTGGTCTTTTAATATTAACAGTCTATGGTTTCGACCGAGTCCATGTGACTTTATTATATTCATAATAATATTGGAGGGAAAGTGAAACACAGCTTAGACGGGGATGTTGTTACATTACACACAAAGCTACCTGGCTAGTTAGCCTGTACGGATGCTAGCGGATATAGCTAACGTCGCGTAGCCAGCCAGTAACACAACAGCGTTGTTGCCCACAATCAACCTGCAGTGATGTTTGAAATGGAGACACGCATATCGTTTCTTTTCCGGAGATCCTGGACATTATTTTCATTTATGACGTTATGTTAAATGAAGAGTAGCCCGAGTGTGCACAGCCTGGAGGGACGCGTCCCTACCACAAGTCGGTGTGGAAGCCAAGCTACATCTGCGGCGAGCAGCAGTCTGCAGACCAGGGTAATAAAGTTCAGATTCTCAGTTTAAGACCAAGTCTGAGCTCCTTGATTTATCCAAAGCCTGGACTGGTGTGGATGTTTCAACCTCACAGTTCTCAGCTAATCGTAATCCGTAAGATTTAGATTTTGGTCCAACCTGCTCCTTCCTTAAAAACTTCCATATGGATTTATTTTAAAATGATGCACTTTGTTCTCAAATAAAAACACATGTTAAATTACACTCTGTTAATTGTTGTTTAACCAAACTTTAATATTTTCTGAAAATACATGTCTTTCCTATTAACCCACGTCCTAATAACAATATAATTCAATATGGTTTAGGGAAGGCATTAACCAACTATAGGGGTACACTTAAATACTGGTCACTTCACACTTCTTTCCTACACTACATCTGGAGTAAAGCTATATTGTCATAGAGTTGCTCAAATGCGCAGTACTAGTACCTACTGTAGCAGTGGTAACAGTAGTGGATTGGTGTTTGTATCGTTTCTAACACTGCTATTATGAGGTATCACCATATCTTATTCTGTGTTCTTTAGATTATATGACATGAAGGGTGATGGCTATAATGGCCCATAATGATTGTCTTGATACTGTCATAAGACGTTTTTACAGCCTGTCTGTATGCAGTGAACTTCTTGTTTAGGGATAAGGAGCCTTTCATATGACTCAGTCTAAAAGAAATGGTAAAGTAAATATAAACAATTACAATACTGGTGCGTGCTGGTTGGGGAGGACCATGATCCTGTCTGAAATGTCACAAACGGATTTAGGCATCTTCAGATCAGCTGATCGCGGGGCGAGCTTCCCAACCGGAGGCTTACTCCCCTACAGCACCCGCTCTCCACCGCAGCTTCGCCACCACACACACAAGCACCGGCCAAACAGCGACACGTTTTCACCAGAGGAAGAAGCAAACACTTAGAAATAACAAGGGGATGCCTTCTATTCCTTTATCTAGATAAGTGTACGAGTACTTATCTGAACTAACGACATGATCACTGTCACTAGATCGAATGAAAATGTTGACGTTCACTCGGTGCTATTCACTGACAGTAAAAAGTAAAGTCATTGTATGCACTGCTGCGTTGCTAAAATAAAGGAGATAAATGAAGGAGATAAATGAAGGAGACTTCCCCACAATCTTGACAATTCCTCATTTGCCCTCTCACGTCTGGCAGGTTCGTAATTATTCGGCTGCTGGCCTTTACTCCTCTTCCACATCCCAGTCAGTCACCGTAGTTCTAGTGCCAGGCTGAGACTTCGCTCCCCATTGTGACGTCATCGCCAAATTGACTTCATAAACCCGCGAATACCAAAAATGACCAAAAACTAACTTTTAACACTATTTGGAGACATTTTTAAAAATGATATACATATTTTGAGTGTTTTTTGTACCCAATTATCTAACAGTCGTGGTTAACCTGCAACATGGGCTTCAAGTTAACGTTAACGTTACTTGGTCTTATCTCAAATTGACTTTATTTTGGGCTACTGTTAACGTTAATGTTTGACTCATGTTTGAATTCTCAAAGAATCGATTCAACCTAGAGTCCCAGTCTCTGTCACAATAATCATATTTGTGATGTTTTAGGCCTTTTGGCTGACATCCATTCAAAATGTAGAAAATGGCGTATAAAGAGCATCTTTTCCATGTACACTGTAGTATCTCAGCTTGCACTCTAGTAACCTTTGTGTGGTCCAGGTAGCTTTGCATAAAAAAGTCATTCGCAAGGCTACTTTTACGTTTATACTTTAAGTAAATTTCCAAGTCTGTATGTCTGTATTTTGTTACTTTGACTTGAGTGAAGAAGTTAAATCATACTTCTACTTTTACCAGAATATTTTTAAGTATCTGTACTTGCCATCTCTAAATAAATATGTAAGCAATGTATGCGCACAGCTTTCCTTGGATCCCCTGAAGCTGTTAAATTTGCTGAAGCTGAAAAAAAATACAAATGTAGTAAATAAAACTGAAGAAACAGTTAAATATGTATCAAATAAATAAATGCTTTTGTATTTTTTCTCTCAAAAAAACCCCTCTACCACTGAGTTCTATCTCCCCTTGTGGGTCTGAGCTGCCTGAAGCACATACAAGATATTTGCTGCGCTACAACAGCTCTGGTGTGATTTCCTTCAACAAAATACAAAATGTTTCCATCCTTCGATTCACGGCCATTCTAAGCCTCTGATGTTGTGATGCTGTGAAAGCCAAAAGGGATAGACAAAAACAGAAAGTGATTTGGGCAATGCCCTCCCTCTTGTAAAGGCTGTGCACATCCTGCTCAGGCTGATGTACAGTTGAGCACCATAAATGCACACACAGTGCTGAGGAGACATCTAATCAGGCTCAGATCTATTAAATGTTAGTCTGGCTATCACCAGACCAAGCCAAGCTCAATAGATTTGAGATTGAGCATTGGTCTGGGGAGTCTTCTCTGTATTCTCTCTGCACAAGAGGCATAGTTCAAATTAATCTGTACACAATTGGAAAGTCCTTTAACCAATCAGACTAACAATCCGGGTGACGTACTTTGCAGAGCGAGCTTTTACCAAAGCCGGTCGGTAATAGGCGAACACATCCTTCTTTTGTAGAAATTGTTCCAGGGAAAGTTTATGTTCTGTTTTAAGAGAAAACTTGCTTTTGAAATGTTTTAAAATATCAGCAACAGCGGTATCAACGAGTTGCTGTTGCTGCGCTTCGGTAGTCGGCATGTTGAATGTAAACAAAAAGCTGCTTGGTTGCTTGTCTATCGGCATCGTGTTAAACCCGCCAATAGCTAATAGGTGGATAAGCAAGTTTGTAATTGGTTCTCGCAAAATTGTGAACTGAAGCAGGAGAATTAAATGTGCAGGTTTCCAGACCGAGCTGCAGGGTGAAATCAAATCACTGGCAGAGAGGGCGTGGTTTATCCAGTCTAATTAATGTCCAAGTAGGCCGTGCCATTGAGCTAGCTGAAGCTGGCTCACTGGCACGGTTGTTTTGATTTTTATCAACTGTGCTTTTCTTTCTATGACATGATATGTTTCTATGATATATCAGAGTGTCTGCTGTGAAAAGGTGCAACAAACTAAATCTACTGGAGAATGAACAAGATGTCAACCTAGTTTAATTTGTTCAATCCTAAGAAGAGGTCTACTCAGGGAACATACAGTAGGTGATAACATCTGTGTGGTGGATCGTGGGTGTGAGGAGGTTTCAGGAGTTGTGAGTAAAAGTTCAATCAAACTGAACTCAAAGTGAACATTGCGGGCCAATTTGCAACCAGAAGCAAATCTGTGGCATTGAAAAGATTGTGTGAAGCACAATCTGGGCTAGCTGCACCTTGAGAAGAGGTCTATTTAAGCAAAATAAGAGAAAATACCTGTGTGTGTTATGCAAATCACACGCTTTTGGACAGTAATTACAACATAACTACTGATGACAACATTCACAATGTGAATGTGGAGACAAATATGCAAACAATCTTACTTCTGTAATTGACAATGACCCTCTAATAAAGTCAATAAAATATCTTATCTAGTGTAACCAGGACAGCTGAATGAAAATATAATATAATAATATATCATATTTTTCAAAAGCTGAACATGCAATATGCAGAACACAGATGCCCAACTAAATTGTACAAAATGTCACTGATGCTCAATAGGGGCTTCTCTCGACTCAATGTTTTCAGTATGATTTTGAATGTTGCAGCAGACACTTTTAGAGTTTAAGTTTTATCCTGCTGCGTACTAATAGCCCAACTATGAAGTTCTTCAGTTTCCTTCCCACAGAGTCCTAACAGAGACTAACCATCCCTCCAACACAAACTCTTCTCTCACACCATTTACAGTCAGAGAAGGCTGTGCTTTTTCTTTCTTCTCTCCCCTTTTCTTATCCCTTCTTTTTTGCCTTCATCTCTGCTCCTCTCTCTTCTCATCTTTCCACCTCTGGCTCTGCTGCCAGCCAGCCTCAGACACACCAGGGTTTCCCTTTCATTTGGTAGTGAGGTATGGGATGAGAGACTGAGAGAGGCAAGAGAGGAGAGGAGTGGAAGGATGTAATGATCTGTCCTGATGAATGCAGTTAGAAAGAAAGTGCTGATGCAATGGAAGAGAGGCCTTAAGGACAGATGGGCTTAATGCACCAATCACAGAGCTCATCATATCACCTGTCAAAGTCCCATGGCCAATGAAGGTGTAAAATATGAGCTAAGCAGCTTTATCAAAGAAATTATTGAGTAATAATAATCCATCAAATGGGGGTTGTGCTCTTTTTGGTCATATACTGTACTTATTTAAGTAGAATAAGTCAAACTTGAGAAAAAGACTATAAACTAGGTTGCCAATGAGTAAGCAATGATGAATTTATCACTGTCAAAAACACCACTGAAAGTATTTTCACTGACGTTCTATCTGGTTTAAGTATTAAGACGACGACCACGGATTAAGGCCTAAGGTTTAAATCAGGCTGAACCGAAAAAAAGACATCTTTGAGTGTGTTGTTAACAACTGGCTAGCTTCCAAATGTGATCTGCAATATGTTTATCTTTCCAAAGTAAGTGCTCTGCCTTTCATGCATCCTCATGAAATTGGTTATGCTGAAAGCTTGGTGACAGCATGTGGGGTGTGCAGAGGCTACTTTTGGTCATGGCTCGTTTTGTTCATGGTAAAATGGATACAAAGAAGAAAGCTCTACTGGCATTGCTTTTCATTTGGCAGTGCAGGGTAAGATAAAATTGAATGATGCAACATGGCCAGTATGATAGCATCTCTCTGAATTGGGCTTTTCCAGTTTGCTTTGTTCCCTCAAAGGTCAGGGGTCTCATTTAAAAACGTGAAGTACGTACAAAACAGGGCTAAAATATGTGTGTATGCCACTTCCCAAGTAAAGGTTGTGATTTATAAAAAATAAAAAAAACTTGTCGGGAGAATGCGCGGTACTCCACGCAAACTCTGACCCATGCATTTTGGAGACATTGGGAATTGGCAAGACAAATGGTGAGGAGGTGAACTGATTAACTCACTACGTCATCTTTGCTGTCTCTTTTTCCTCTCGCTTTCTCCTCACGCAGTTGCTATGCTAACGTCCGACACCGCTCACCGGTGGTCGCTCCTCGCTTCACCACTCAGGCACTGATGTTACTCACTGGCCTGCTGTTCTTGCTCTCACTAATGCCTGATTTATGGTTGAGCAGATAATCAAGTAAACTCATGATAACATTATATCGCTGTCCTAATCGCAGTATTGTAAATTACAATCGCAATGTGACTTTTCGTCAAAATCGTGCAGCTCTAATTAAACCAAAATGTCGCAGTTTTAAATGCTGGAGCCCTTACAGTGATTTGACTGTGCATTCCAGTAAGCTGTAACAAGTAAGAATTGAATCTGTCCAAAGACTGAGGCAGCCCATTATATTTTCAGCCTCCAGAATTATTCTTCTAGGCAAAACATATATTCAGCTAAATGTGCCTGCATGTTAGTGGATTACCACAAAATTAGACTTTGCAATGGATTCTTTTACTATAGTCTTCAACCTTTTAAAATCCTCACTGGTGTATTATCCTCCTTCTCCTGTGTGCCCACACTAAACAAAGACATTTAATCTATTTCTGTCTATTGTTTCAGCGTCACACTTCATGCATCATTTCACTTATTGATCACAATTTAAAACATGCCTAAAATGTCCAAAGAAGTTCTAAAAATCGCTAACACTAGAGGTTTACAGATAACAGCAGCATTGTGTGCTCTGAGGCAACTGGTAGTATGTGGTGTAACCTATGGGACTGTCCGGTATTTCACAGAGTAAACAGGGTGGTAGAAAGCTATTTATCTAGATCTGTGAAACGATACTAAAATAAATAGCAAATACGATACCTCTGCAACAGAGTGACATAAACAACGACCATAACTCACACACATGTGCAGTCACACACACAAACGCTCGCCAACCTGTTAAAGTGAAATACACAGAGCTTGACATTTACAAGTGTCCGTCCTTATTCCTTTGACAGGCAGAGAATTTAGACAGAATCATCATCAACATGGCTGCGTTTGCTATGGATCTCTCCTCTCCGTTTGCTGACTGACGAGGAGAAAATCGTAGGAGGGGAATTTTTGGACTGAACTCAATCATTGTGTTTATGTGTCTATACTGGTTTGCCAGAATGACACAGAGAAGGAGAAAAGGATCAGAGAGACGGAGACACTGGCCTCAGTCAGTGAAATGAAAAGAGGCTAGCATGACTCTGAGCTCCCCAACTTTGCACATTAGAAACTATAGTAGGGGAAAGAAGATGCAAATGCACCGTGTGCTGGATGGGTTTCCAAATTCAGTGAGAGAGTAAGCGGGGACGGAGGGAGACAGAACCACAGATGAGTAAGGAGACCTGGACATGCCCCAAGGGCTTGTGAAATGTCACCTCTAGTCAGCAGTTAACAATTAACACAGGACTTAAAACACTGGGGCCTTATGCACACACACACACACACACACACACACACACACACACACACACATACACACAGAGGTTAATGGCTGAGTGGTAATGCTATGTTAATACATCTGAGCATATTAACAATTTATACCCAATTCACTGCCCTAATATCTTTTGCCTGAAGCACAAATTAGTACAAATTGCCTGCTGTGGGGTGGTAGCAATGGTGGCAGTGGGGTTTCTTGTATGTCAGGACACGCCATGTGTCACCAGGCCAGTCCTGTTGCATGAGCTAATATCTTGTATGATGTAGCAGTAGAGTTGGTGGTGGTGCGGGAGGGATAATTCACTTGTCAGTGCTGCATTAAAACTGCATGGGGATCAGTGACAGAGAACCAGAGGCGTGGTTTTGAGGGGTAGGAGACAATCTGGCAGAAGCTGGTATCAGATCAGTAAGGATGATTAGTTAGTAGTAGTTGATGAAGCCTGTTATAGATGCTATGAGTATTTGAGACTTGCTTTTGTTATTTGTGCAGGATAACAAGTGTATCTAAATGGGTTGGGTTCTTTGACAGGGATGATATCCTCTTTGTGGATCTTATTTTTTTTTTCTTTCAAATCAAAATTCCGATGAGCTGGATTCCAGTGTTTATTCCTCTCTCTTTCAATCTCTATTTTTGTCACACCGTGAGCAGGAACCGCTGCTGTGAGCAAACAAATTACAATTGTGGTCAGTCACTAGTTCAGGGTTGCTGAGTTAAGAGATGGTGTGTTATAGGACAGTGTGTGTGCCAATGTGCTTTGTGGAGCAGCCTCGGCCTGCAGTCTGCACTCGACCTGCTGTTTTTCTAAGCAGAGGCAGTTTTGTGGCTGATGTTTTAGTTTTGTTTGACTTCCTCAATTCTTTCCGTACACAAATGCTTGATATCACATTAATTAGTTACTCCAGCTTACATTCAAATATCTATGCAATACTTCATACTGCTTTGTTTGTGGCAGTTTTGTTGCAGATCCTGAAGAAATCCTCTTGGTACTGAAACGGGAGACCACAATTTGCTTCCAGTTTCCTCCTTTTTAAGCATGAGCACCTAATCTTGACCAAGTAGCTTTTATTTTAACTATGATCAATATTTATCAGTAAAAATGTATGAAATGACAATAAGGGCATGGAGAAAAAAGATGAACAGAGACACCAACCGTGCGGTCACTTTCTATGTCACACAAAGCAGATGAATAAGTGTTTTTCTGTAGTGACAGCGGAGTCTACTTAAAACACTGCGGACACTATTTTTAAATAAACTTCGGACACTCAGCTACAATTATATCAGAAAAATCTCTGGCATCTCTGGCCTCGAGGCGGCCACCAGAGTTTACAGTTGTTTCATTGGACAAAATATGGAAAATAAAAAATTGAAATTCCTGCTCTATGTATGACAACTTGCTTTGATAGTTTCAGTTGGTCATTTGTAACACTTCTCTGGGCTTCCCAAGTGGCTTAAATATTTATAATAAAAGAATAGTTAGCTTAAAAGGTATTATTTTTGTCAACATACTGCTCAGTACGTTCTTAGCTGCACTGAGCTTGGAATAAACCATGGACTTATTATGCACAAGTGTGTTGTGGTTGTGGTGTGTGTGTGCTAGTCGTGTAAACATCAACACACAAACAGACACAAAACTAAAGTTCTACCAGCTTGAGTAGCTTTACTCATATCTCAAAGAGAAAGAAATATTTGTCTTGTTATGTACCCTAACCTTTTTAACCTTTGAGTAATAACTATTACGTATAAATAGTGTGGCAGTAGATGAGATGAGAGG
Source organism: Etheostoma perlongum (assembly GCA_026937815.1). Lineage (NCBI taxonomy): Eukaryota > Metazoa > Chordata > Actinopteri > Perciformes > Percidae > Etheostoma > Etheostoma perlongum. The sequence goes on from CM049377.1 coordinate 15,562,058, forward strand.
TTGGATGGAGTTGTAGACATGCAGAACGATTTCAGAGAGATTAGAAAAAGGGGGACAGAGAAGACAGTAGTGGTCGAGTGTGCGTGCCTCCCTTTCTCTCAATGCTAATTTTCTTGGCAAGCTCTTAAACAGAATTTTAATTAGCTCCGTGTTTATGATTCATAACGAATGGTGCCATCTCAGAGGCCAATGTAATCTAATTATTAACACAAATGCATGAACGTGCATGCACTGATGGGCACACACACATGCACTGAGAAATGTATATTGTAATCTAATTAACTTGGCAAGCAATCGGAACTGAATTTCTATTTCAAAATATGCTCTTAGTGAAAAGAACACAATAGGCCTTGGGGAAATAATTAATTATTTATACCTACTAAATATGTGATTAATATAGCGCATCTATATGCACCATGGATACATTTACATTTTTCTGTGATATTAATACTAATGTCAATGATGTAGAGCTTAGAATGCAGTCTTTCATTGCTCCATGTTGCTGGACAGTCAGGGCTGCTTACGTTGCTAACTTAATTTTTTCTTCAAAAATAAATTCTTAGATTTTGTTTATGTTTATTATGTTTCTCAACAGATGACTGTAACAAGTTCCTTACCTTCTTTGTTGATAAGGTAACATGTCAAATTATAAATTAATTAATACATTGTTGAAGTAAAGGGCTTAGATACATCAAGAACAATATGAATAAATATCATTACAAAGGACTGACTGTATGTGTGAATATATGAATAATGTTCTTATGAATACTCTCTTCATCTGTTAGAATATTTGCCATAGTCAGAAACAAAGTAATTACATGTTTATAATGTGAGAGTATTAGCTAAATATATATATATATATATATTCACCCAACAGGCTTTTTTTTCTCGTTTTTTTGACTTATTACAGTGCGAATTTTCCCAGTCAGGAACTAATATTTCTAATTGTTCCACTAGATGAATGCAGCACAAATGACCTATTATGCAATGTTTACGAAAGCAAAAAATAATGTGTATCCGCCTCATGTTTTGGATCAGCTGCCAGCCGCTTCATTCCCACTCCCGTTTCGTTACCTATGTTGTCTGAAGGTATCAGACTCTGTTGCTTTTCTGTAGCATGTAATCACAGTCAAATCACTGACGTTGCCTTGGAAATTTAGGCTACACTATACATGCATTACCTGCAGGCCTAGGCAATTTCATTATCTAATTCCTAATGGAGATCTTCTCACACTCAAAACACACAATTATTGATTTAGGGAAGGTTGGTAGAATTGCTGCCTTGTGCATACTAAGTAGCCTAGGCCAATAAGTAGACTCCGTAGTAGGCCTAACCTAAGCGAAGAGCAGCAATTCAAACGTATTTGAGTCTGGAGAGAGACTGATTAGTATCTTATCTGTTGTCTTCTATCTGTTGTCATTGCAGCATCTCTGTCGCCGTTGATTTCTATGCTCTGTTTTAAAATAGTGACCCTTTAGGTCTTCCTTGGCCCGTGCAACACCCTTCCACCAAGTTTAATGAAAATCGGACCAGTAGTTTTTACGTAATCCAGACAAACACATGGATAAACCAACCCAAAAACAATACCTTCCTGGCGGAGGTAAATATACCATCTAAAAATACATGAACAACAAATAAATTTTTTTTCAAGATTATTTTTTGGGGCATTTTAGGCCTTTATTTTGATAGGACAGCTGAAGACATAAAAGGGGAGTGAGAGGGGAAACGACCCGCAGCACAGGGCCACAGGTTGGTGCCAAACCCGGGCCAGCCGCGTCAAGGAGTAAACCATACATGGGCACCAGCTCTACCAACTGAGCTATCCAGGCGCCCAACAAATAAAATCTGAAACGATTTCATTTCACATATTTAAAAACATTTGTATTTTTCAGCTTCAAAAGGGCTTATCCTGTAATCAGCGCATATGTTTGACCAGCATCTACAAAAAATAAACAAAAACCAGAGGGTGCGTTTATCTCACTCGCTAGTTTGATTATACATCATGCCAGTACTTTAACCAGACCTGATGAGGTATTGTCTGCTTCATAGCTGCTCATTGAATGTGCGTCTACAGAGATTTTTTAAAACTGCACAGCTTGGAAAATGTCAACACACCATTCAATCAGTACAGCATTCATTCATTGTCTACAATCCAATGACACTGTCACCTCCATAATAGATGCTTTTGTTTCCATATGAGTAATTTTAGGTACTGGGCTAGCTGCTTTATACGTTCATGAATCACAAAATGAAGACAATATCTTAACATGACTCTTTGTGGTTTTACATGCGTACTAGATCACTTGTTGAATTGTTTGAGATAATTCAAAGAGTCATTTGAGTCATTACTTAGAGCCAAACAGGCTTAGTACCTAGTCAGACCAGCTTAGCTAAATTCATATTCACACCCTCACAAAATAGGTGGAACTGGAAGCTTGGTGGCATAGTGAACACTGGTTGTCCAATTAGATACTATTGTTTGTGGCTACTTATGGATATGAAGAGTAAAGCTGTATTGGTGATGATTCTTATTTGGCAGAAGAGGGTTACATATTGTAAAGGTGGATGGTGCAACGGGTGTGTGTGTGGGTGTGTGTGTATGTGTGTTTGTGTTTGTGTGTGAGAGAGTGTTTGAGCGAGAGAGAGCGAGAGAGAGCGAGATTGAGAGAGAAAGTGAGAGGCCCTCAGAGGTAGGAATGACATTTGAGAGAAGTACCCCACTGGGTGCGCACACAGACACACAAACATACACACACACACACACACACAACCCTCCGGGTTGTTCAGAATACGGGCAATCTGTCCATCTGTTAATTTGTCAGTAGCACGTCATCCTTAGTAAATGGGGTTAACAGCCACTGCTGTGTAAAGAGAGGCAGGGATAACAAGTCTTCATGCCATGGAGAGAGATGAGAGTGGGCTTATAAAGGGAGAGAGACATTGACAGTGTGAGAAAGAGACAGGGTGAGAGAGGGAGAACACATTATAGAAAGTGTAAAAATCTTCTGATTTAGGGCCTGTGATTGAAGATAATGATTCGCTACCCTGCTGAGTTTGCTGTGCAGAGCTAAGAGCAGGAGAAAGAGAAGGAAAAATTGGTTGCTGGAGTGGCTAAGAGAGATTGAGAAAAGGAGGGGTCATTTATGAAATAGCAGTGAGGTGAAATAGATGAAGAAGATGAGGATAAGGAGAAGGGAGGAAAGCAGAAATAGATGGATGAAGTGTGAAAGAGATTACAAAGAAAATAGGCGCCATTTATGAAATAGAAAAGACTGTTGCAGTCTCACCTAGATGCTTTTTTAGTGTAGTTTAGCATCATTAGTCTTCACACCAACACACACACACACACACACATACATACACCATGAGGCCGACCATGGCGAAAATGTATATCTCTGGAGACTGTAACACCAAGTGTTTACATTTGCTATTTATTTTAGCAGTGCATACACAGAGAAAAAATAAGTTATTTGTGAATGTGTGTATGTTTGTGCGTTTACTTCTGTATATGTCATGCGGTATGTGTTAGAATAATCTTATTATCAAGAATAGACAGGAACCACTGAAGTTATATTAAAGTTAGGTTTACTTGCAAGTTGAATCATTTTACAATACTCACATTATCAGTACAGAAAATGACTGCCAAAAAAGCTTTCTACAACAGCTCTTGTAATACAACATATGAATGAGAATGAGATAAATCTCTATAGTCACAATAAAGCGTCAATGTTGTCAGTTTATCTCAGTCCAGGGGCACCTGTTCTTTTCCCAGCGTCCCACCTTGCTCCAGACAAGGACAAGACAGTGGCTCCCAGATACCAGATGGTGACAGCAGTAACAGTGTTTTGTTTTGTTGTAATGCAAACAGTTTAAATATTGATCAAAGAAAAAGTATGTAAAAAAAAATTTCTAATAGTATGTAATGCCTAATTTAACTGAGTATTCATCAGAGTTTATTGGAATCTCTGATCCCCTGCCTGACTCACTATCTGGCAAATTGGTAATTAACATCTTAGCACAACACAGACTCAAACTGTTGAAATCTCCGGCTGTATTACTGCACAAAACTAGAGAGCACACCAAAAATGTAATGTGCAAATGCCATTGCAGTGCTGGTTATTTAAGTAAGTATTGTTCAACTGTTTATCATTATACCGTATATTTTACCCCCAAATCCATTTTTGCTCAATATAAAAAAGTGAATGAATAATTTATAAAAATGCTTTCCAATATAACTCATATGATGACTGATTTCGGGGGCAATCCGGCTAACACCTGCCGTCATTTAAAGCCTGCTGCTCCACCACGCTAATCAACAATAGCAACAGTAGTTTACTCCAACATTGCCAACATCAGCAGCAGCTCTCTGCACTGCAAGAAGCTCAGACATGTATCACATTCTGACCATAGCATGATACTGCTAAAAACACCCTTCCATCCGTCCTTCCTGTTTTTTGACTTTCTCTGTAAGTGAGAATGATGGAGGAGGCAAATGATTTTTAACCAAAGAATCAAAAGAAAACATCAAGGTCCATGTTTTCTGCCTTTGTCCTGCTTACAATTTGACTCGAAATGTTAAAACATGTCATACAAAGAAAACACAATTAAAAACTGGAATTATGGGCTGTCTCCATAATGCCCTCCATTTTGTTATAGCATACAAGAGAGGTCTGAGACAAATATCCCAGCTCCATAGCTCCTAAGCAAAAATCCACCAGAACTATATTGATTGTTGCAAAGTGGAACATATTGAGATTAATGTTGAGGGAAAGTAAACCTCTACATGAGCTCTCACACTATGAGCCTAACAAGAGTGAATACTGCCAGTTTCAATTTGCTCAAATGTGAAATCAGTACTGTTAATACAGCTTTTTGTGACAGATTGAGTACAGCATCCTTTAAAAAAAATGTTGTTCCCATATATTAAAGGTTTTGGAGGATAAAAACCACAACCAGAATTCTGTCTGCAGGATGATTACCACTGTCTGCATTTTGTAAAAACCATGGATAGCAGCAATCAAAACAATTATGCTAATTAAACAATAAACAGTCAGTGCTCAGTTTCCCATGTCTTCATAGTTTTCTTAGTTAGATTTAAAAAAAAAAAAAAACATTATTGCCAGCTGGCAGTTTTAATGGTTTAAAAGTTGACATATGAACTAATAAACTGATTTAGCTGCCAGTTATAGTATACATAAAATTAAAGTCTTAAGTATCATGTACTAAGCATTGCCAAAATAATCACTCAACCGTTCTGTCATACCGCTCTAGCTCAAATTCCTTTCACCGCGTGGTCCATGTTGAAGAAATGTACTGTCATCTATTTGTCTAATCAAGCCTCAATGAACTTTTACATTCCTCCAGTAAAATCCTCACACCCCTCTCATTACTCCTCTATGCTCAGCTTAGTGCACCGCCGCTCTGACTAATGCTGAGTCAATTACTACTACAGGTGCTGAGCCTCAAAATGGGCCAAGGGGTGTGCGTGCTAGTGGGGGTTGGGTTAAGGTGTTTACTCTGTGTATAGATACAGTAGATAGATAGACAGACAGACAGGCAGACAGACAGAAAGAGGCAAAACGGAAAAAACAGACAGCCAGACAGGCAGCCAGATAGACAGACAGACAGACAGACAGAGGCAAAAGGAGAGGTATAAGTATCAAACAAAAGCCAACATTCTAAAGCCCACCAGCAATCTGTAAAGGCTGCAAGGCTCATTTCAGCCCAGGGCAGGAAAGTGTTGGATGGAATAAATTACTTACTGTTGATGTGGATATTCTCAGCCTTGCGGCGAAAGGTGATAACCATGTCAAAGTGAAGTCAAGACATCTCTGGGGAAGCATAAATATACACATATCTAGTGTACAAGCAGTTATGGTAGGTCAAAAGTGCAACAGTTATCAGGTTAGATTATCACATCTTTGTGCAAGAATAATTTTTGGTTTACGAGTGGCAGAATGAGAAAGCCACAGTATCAGCAAAGTCAGTATAATTCATCCTCTGGGGGAGAGAAACAAATCAAGACATTTCATGGCCAACTGGCCATTAATCTGTCATTAGTAGAAACTTGACAATTTGGCCTGAAGTCGGCTATTGAGTAAAGGTCATGCAACAGCCAAAATGAACAAAGATCTTGTGGGGATCATAAAAGCGTTGCCTGATTTGTGGGAAAGAGGTTCAAGCGGGTCACTAAGGTCAGGAAAAATATTACTATGAGATCATGATGTGACCTGAGGCTCTTTTCTAGTATACAAATGAAACTCTGTCTTAAGGTGATTATAAAGCAAAGGTCAGGCGATCACCTAAATCACTTGCAATCATTCGCTGGGGGCCATAAATATTGACACCAAATTTAGTGGCAATCTGTAGTGGATGAGATATATTTCTGTGGAGAAAAGTGTTGCAATGATAGAAGAACAGATGGACAGATCAATCAACCAACATCACTAGGAGGAAAATCGGGAAATCAGAGGACATGAAAGAACGATGAGAGGCAGACACACAGTGGGTAAGATATTAGATATTAGACTGTGCTTTTCACTGAGATATTAATTGGACGGGGCTTTGCAGGATTGCTGCTTTGTCTTTTTCTCATTGACGTTGCAAATTAAGAACTTTTCAAATGTCTGTTAGTTAACCTGTTTAACATATCCATACTCTGTCTTTCAGTTTGGCTTGCTTCATTTTTAAATACTCTTTGGACAGAGCAGAGTTATTGTCTGCTGCATTGCCATACAGTGTGCACCCTTTGTTGTACTGTGGGCGGACTCTTTTGTAATGGAAATGGCAGTAACTTCCAACAACTGTGTACAAAGTCGCACACACCAGACTATGTGACTATACAAATATGCACATGCACATGTACACTCACAAACACACACAACATGCAAAGTCAAGGATAGCTGAAGACATGAACAGTATACATTGCAGACACGCAGACACACACACGCACGCACGCACGCACACAGATTTTGACAAGGCTTATTGTTTGTCCTTGACATTTTCATGTATTTGATGAAAGGCTGGTATGAAGGGACCATGTGTTGACATCACAAATCTTCAAATGTAGAGTGATTTCTTTGTTCGCTCTCTCTTAGCTGACTCAAGGGACTGCTGTGCTCGGGGTGGACCTGTTGTTAATTAACCACACAGCTGTCAGATTGAAGTTTGTCATTGAAGTGTTGAAATATACACATGCACACAAAGTGGTAGCCATAGAAGAAGTAAAAGGGCTTCATACATCTACCCTGCATTACTATTAAAGCTAATTCTCATTTGGAATTGCTGTTCCATACAATCAAATCAGTATAAATGACTATATTCTAATACAAACACTGATTGTTGTCAACTACAGAGTTTTTCAATTACCATTTTATTCCCTTAGACTTAACATGCATTTCTAAACAAATCCTCTTAGTGAAGAAGCAGCTGTGGCTCAGCAGCCATGCAGTAAGAAACTGGGACTTACAGATTTACTATATTCGTGAGTCACTATGTGTGAGTGACTGAGTCTGTAAGCTAAATATGTTTTTTTACATGGGTGCATGGTTTTGTTTTGTGCACTCATCAGTGCATAAATAAAGAATCTTAATTTGATAATTGTGATTATAAACTGGTCTTTTGTGGCTCATGGTTATCTGACAAAAGTCTCATGATTACATTTAAATGCCCTTTCATTTCAAACCATTATTCAGTCTGACATTGTCATTTTGAGTTTGGCAAAGGGTTGGTGTTTTGGTTTGAGCCCTTTGGAAGTGACTGGCACATGTCTATTATCAAGGTTCATTTAAATGTTGTTAATTCTTAAAATCTGAACAACCAGTATAACCACACCACCACTTAATCACACCAACAAAGTTCAGATTGTTATTTTTTTCAACACCACGAACAACAGATTGCAAGCAAAATACCAGCACTATTTAAAAATCTGAAAAAAATCTGAAAAACTTGGGGAGCGATTCATTGGTCTGGAACCACACAAGTCTGACAACAAAATATCTTTCTCTCTGTCTTTTAGATCACATGTAGGATTAAACATCAGTGTAAAGGAGCCAGGTATACTAAACACAGTGGGTCTCTCTTTATTTCACAGTGCATGTGAAGGCAGGGACGTGTGAGGTGATCGCTGCCCATCGCTGCTGCAACAAGAACAAGATCGAGGAGAGATCTCAGACTGTCAAATGTTCCTGCTTTCCTGGACAGGTCGCTGGCACCACCCGGGCCATGCCCTCCTGTGTTGATGGTATGTAGAGACTTTCTCTCCTGAAAGACTCTAAAAGTGCTCCCATGGTCAGTTGAAGAAAAAGTTACATCAACAATGGAAAAGCAGAGCCAGAGAGAGGTGTTCAAACCTTTTCTCACCTCCACAACAGCGGGTTTACAATCTAACAATCCAACAAGCAGTTCTGATGCAGGTGCCAAGCATGGGCATTAAGACCCATTATATGATATATGACTGAAGTAAAATTTGATTTGACAGTGAAGACATAGATGTCAATACTCTCTTGGTAGTGTACTTGTAGCCTCTGAGCAGAAGTGCATGGAATAAAACCAGAATCTCTAAATGTCCCTGCTTTCCTGTTGTTTCCTGCTTTGTCAATTATAGTTCTTTGCGGAGTTCAAAGGAATTACAAAGATGATGTGGGGATATTGCGCGCACAAGCAATCAAAAAAAAATGACATGCCTATTCTGGCTATTATACAGATAAACAGTAAAAGGTAAAAGAAGCAGAAATCTAAACTATTCTGAACAGTGAAATGAATATAGTGCTTCACAACAATGCCAATAACTCAAATGACACACTATTGAATGTAACAAAATCCAATATAACATAACAGCTTCTTAACTAAGAGGCGGAATATTGTAAATGCTCCATGAGGAGGAATTTAGGTGTTCCTGCTATTTTATTGAGCACTTTAGTCAATGTCATGTGAACATAAAGGGACTCCCAACATGAATCATTCTAGCAAATATTTTAATCTGCAGAAAGTGTTATCTTTCTGGAGCCGCTTATTGACATTGAATGAAATGTTGATTCTGTTGACCCAAATGTTGGTCTGGGCTTTGACACATAAATGTGCTTTGTTTCACATTAGTACTGACAATTTCAGGCTAGAAAATGCACCCATATTCCCGGAAAATCCCCCCCTGGCTACCGTTCCTGTGTCCACAAAATCAGTAGCCGGCACCACCTGCAGCTATGAAGATTGGCACTTGATGAAATCACAGACTGTACTCCCTGCTGCTCTGTTGTTTCTTGTCTTTGCCATTCATGTTAAAACTGTAAATCTATAAACAGGTATATAAAGTGAACAAATGAGGAAGTACAACTTTAACTACATAGATTTTTTAGAATTCACAGTTGAATTACTTAACCACGACACACGTTCGTCCTCAGCTGAACAAACACAGTAACCATGTGTGTGAGCACTATTGATTGCCAAAGATCAGGTTTCATGGCACCCAACTGAAGAATAAGTGCTACCAACTGTTTATCTTGATGCGCCCAGCTCTCATAATGGTCATGGATGGAAATGCCCATTTATTCACAAACATAATAAATCACAACCAAATGATTGGAAAAGATGATCTAACAAATCATTATAAACTTGAATGGAAATGAAAATTCCCAAATACATGGTCTGGAGACACATCAATGCGCTAAATAAAAACATGCCTGCAAACACTGAATCATTTCTTTAACAAATTAAATATTTTCCGCCCTGTATTCTCTTCCCTCCCAGCCTCCATTGTGGCCCAGAAGTGGTGGTGTCAGATGCAGCCGTGTATGGATGGTGAGGAGTGTAAGGTTCTTCCAGACCTAACAGGATGGAGCTGCAGCACAGGCAACAAAGTGAAGACCACAAAGGTTGGTGTTCACACAATCTCTCTCGCTCTCTGTAATATCTATTTCCCTTACTCCCTCACAAACACACACTCTCTCATCGACATGCACGCACACGCACACACACACACACACACGGTCAGACCCACCACCGACTGACTGACCCAGTTCCACCTCCGTCATGTTAAATCTCTGTCCTCTCTCTTTGTCCTTTTTTTTTTCATTTGTCTCTGTGCCCTACTACTTTCTCTTTTTCCCTCTATATCATTCTTTTTCACACCCAATTTCTCTCTCTTTACTTTCTTCTTTCCGCCCATCTTGAATCTAACATCAAACAGTCTCTGAAGAAAAACAAGGCCAACAGGAACAAGGCAAATAACACCCACACCCACACACACACACACACACACACGAAAAAAAAGAGAACATCACAATTCCCTTCACTACCACTTCACCTGCTTCCCTGCCTCTGACTGGCATTCCATCTGACTGGATGCAAAAGCTTTACGCTATGGCACACCCATAATACAGTATGCGGTTTGTGAATGTTGTTTTGTTTTGTTTTAACTCAATTTTCATGTACTGTCCATTTGTCTGTGTTTATGTGCATGTGTGGATATATATATATATATTTGGTACCTGTTGCCTTTCCTTCATTTGCCTGAGCAGACTCTTAGCTGTCTGTTATTGGAGGAAATTTGTGTGAGACTCACCTCTTGTCACTGTATGCTTCTGTTTCTAACCTCCATCCATCTCTCTGCATTCTCATCTTCCATTATTCATGGCTGGGTGCAGACCTTTGTTTTCTGCCTAAATAATTGATTGAAGGCGTGGTCAAAGGATGGAGAGTGCATCTCCTTGGGAAATGCAGAGGGATAAGTAAAGCTTAAGACACAAGTGGGTTCTTCTCTCTTTTCCACTCTCTCTTTCTTTAAAACACTCGGCCACTGTCTCCTATACACCTGGCTGATTTAGAATTCCATCCCAACTTTTTCCTCTGCTCACCTCTCACCTAGCAACGTGGATCTCAGCCCCTCAAGTTACACTCTTTCCTTCTCAACAGCCCTTCGTCTTATTCTCACCCTGAAGTTTTCTGCTGTGCTGGCCCTCGTGTTACTGGACATAAGTGTTACTGGACATTTCAAGTTCACTGCTTGCATCACAGCAAGATAAACAGACAATGAGATGGAAATAGAAAATGACAGAGTGGTATTGGCGTATGTATCGGGCATAATTAAAGAGATAGATGGGTTGATCAGATATGAAGATGATGTAATTTCTCAATATGTGAGTGCCATTCAGAAGTTGATTCATATATCTAATCTCATGCATTTAATTTTATCAAACCCAAAGAGCGCATTTATAATTTCCTAACAAGATGAAAGTAAACTAGTTTAAGCCATACATTGCTTTATAACTGACTCTGTCGTAGTTTGAAAAAACACAAATATTTGCTGTTTCTTGCATTCAGGTCTTTGACCAATGATCTGAGAGTGTGTGTACACTATGTGTGTTAGCTGGTGTGTTTGCCTGATGATGAAAACAGTGATTTTTTTCTCTCCTCTGGTATGGTACGTTGAGGTCAAGATGTGCAGGCATCCAGATCCATAGCATTGAATGTTCTCTTATAGTCCCATTAAGACCCGCTCGTAAATTGAAATTGACAATGGAGAGAGAGAGAGCAGCAAAAAGAAAGAAAGAGGCAGGGGGAGATGGATGAGAAAGAAAAAATAACAAGTGGAAAGTGGACAGGAAAGGCTGAAGCCAGAGGTGATAGGTAGATTAAAGAAAAAAGAAAACACTTGAAAACAAGAATATTGGAACTGGTCAGCTGACAAGGAGCTTATGCTTGTGTCTGAGTAAACAAAGCACGCAAGAACACAGAAGAAGGTTTGGCACTCTCCCTCCTTCCCTCCATCCATCCTTGGCTGGGAGCAGAGAAAAGGAGGAGAGGAGGAGGGCAGAGGGAGGAGAGAGGGAGGGGATGGAAGACAGCTAGATCAATGCCAAATAATATCATATGGATGAGCAGACAGACACGGCTGGGCTGCCAAGCTACTGAGCTGTCATAGACTTCTAGGCAAGTGTGTGTGTGTGTGTGTGTGTGTGTGTGTGTGTGTGTACGTGTGTGAGCATTTGCGTACAGTATATGCACATGCAACCATGTACACACATTAACATACAAATGACTAAATATATGTTATACTTATAAGCTGACATCGACACTAAACCAAGGTGGCAGTCTGCAAGCACCATTATCTTCTTAATACCAAATACACCGCCTGGAAACTGGGAGCGAAGGTAAAGTGGGGGCAGAGTCAGGTTGTGCCTGACATTGCTAAGCAACCATAACTAACTAACTGTGTCATTTACATCTAACATCTCCATCTTACCCTAAAATAACATAACCTATTTACATGACATCAAGAATTCAGAGCTGATCTTCTATGCCCTGTTTTTTTTTTTTATATATTATCTGTGGGAAAGATTGTAAAGCTCTGGATAGCCGTGCACTTTGATATTTACGGAAGAAAAATATCTGCTGTGAATGAAAGATATCTGCCAGCTGTGATTGATTATTCCTCATCACATTACATGCAGTGCATGTTTCAAAAGTTTATGTTTATCTCAGGGTGCCCCCGTCCCGTCCAGAAAAACAGAGTTGCTCTTGCGTTTGAGCATGGCTTTTGCACGGCTACATTGACAACAATGGATTTGAGGGCGCAAAAACGTGTCCGGGCCCTTATGCAACATCTTCTGAGAGCACATGTATCTTTGATAGAAACAATAGAAGCTGTGAATCAACACCTATGTAAAGTAATCTGATGCAGATTTTAGATTATCAAAGAATAGGAAAAAACAAATCAAGATCAAAACTTTTTAATTGAAAAAAGAAGTGTTTATAATGTAGTAGTTAAGGGGGAAATCTGCCTTGTGCCCATTTGAGCAGCCACTAGTGTAGACAGTTAAAGCTTGTTGAATAAGAAATAGAACATGTGGCACTTGTGGGCCTAAAAAAGCCCACAAGTGCCCAGGTGACACTTGAGCACTGCTTGTGTTCTTTGTAAATTGAGATCTAACTACCTAAATTCACTTTCTAATTGGGCACAGAAACTGTCACCTACAGGCATATTTAAACAGGGAAGGGGGTGAGCACCTAAAGGGAATTTGAAGCACCTTAAGGCAGAGCAGGCACAAAGATGCAGCGGTGCACGTGCATATTGAACTGGCATGACAACAAACGCCTGCAGACTGTTTGATCACGCACAGGAGTAGATGCCTGAGGGCAATGGGATCCGGCACAGGAAGGGTGGCCCGGAGCCATCGAGAGCAGATACAGTATAACAGTTTCAGCTGCCAACCTGGAAGAAATGCTCCTCTGAGCTCTCTCAGTGATGGCTGGCCTTCACACTTTGTTAGCTGGCACCTGGGTCGAACAAAAGACAGACTCTCTCAAGAGCAACTACAGAGGAGACAGCATGTGTTGGGGCTAAGAGGAGAAGCCACTGGGAAACACAATAAGAGAGAATGACATGCAGGACAACAGAAGAATAAACTTAGGGAGTCTGGTCTATTACATGTCCAAGCACTGGCAGTTATACAGCAATGTGTGTCTGTTTGGTCATTGGCTTGTTGAAAATGTCTCCTAATAGATGAAATAAACCAAAAGTGAGTGAGTGAGCAGAGAAAATGGAAAGTAGGATAGACAAGAGAAAGAGACCATGTGATTACAACAGCATCTCAACAAACAAAATGACATGGCAGTGGCCCAGGTGCTGAAAGTGAGGCATTGTGGGCTGACTGCCATAATTCAAACTGATTCTTGTTTAGTTTCTTGCCAGGAAAGACAGAGGCCGCGTGTGCCACGTGGTCGGTGCTCCACCAACAGGAATCACTTCCCATTATTTCCTAATAGCGGACTGTGCAGCAAGGCACTGCATCATTTCAAACCTTCCAGAATTGGCTTCAAAATGTGTCGTGTTACCTTTACTGTTTCATGTTTCATTCTTACTTTTTTAGGGACTATATCAGTGACCCACTTTCTTTTCTCCCTGTTTCAGGTGACTCGATAGTCCTGCCCGTCTCAAGAAGAGCAGAAATGATGGTGGAGTTACTTACACAGCACAATGGACCTATGGTGGGGAAACACACTCAGACGGACTTCTATGAGGAACTAGTAATTGTTTCATTTTCCTGAGGATGTCCAAGATGTGGAGGCTGACAAGACAGGACTGTAACACCGTCTTCCATCACCTTAAACACAACTGAGTGTCCTTGATTCGTTAGAAGTTTGCATCACCCACAATCCTTTCCTGCTACTACAAACAACTTCAAAAAAAGTGAACTATGACCTAAACAGCGCTTGATTAGATGACAAAAAAACTTTCTTTACAACAATGTGTATTCTTCATCTCTCTTCTATGGCTTGGTTGTGTTCCATACGCATACTGGGAATAAAGGGGATCTGGATTTTAGACAGCTATCCTGCATTACAACATCACTAGAAAAAAAAGGGCGGGAAGTGGATCCAAAATGGCTGTCTCGTGTGGTTTGGACAACACATTTAAAATGAACTGTGCCACATATGACACACTTGATGCTGTCAAAATATTTCTCAAATCTGAATCCAAACCTTTTCTTTTTTCAGATTTCACCTACATAAGAATATTTTACCTTGAATAGTTTGTGGCTTACCACATGCCATTTTTTAAAATGGGGAGACAGATTGTCAGTCTTCTTTTTTCTTTTATTTTTGAACAATGGACACAATCATTTCAGGGGTGAGGTTAGACTAATACCAAGTAGATGTTATGGTATATTGAAACATGTAAACGTGTAAAAAATAGTCCATGGAATCAACGGGGCTAAAAATAAATTGATGCTCTAATGGTTTTAATATCTGTGTTTTTAAACGCCTGTTAACCACTATTGAGTACATGTGTCAGTATTATATGAAATGAATAAAACCTTTCAAAAGAAAAGATGAATCTCTGCATTTTGATTCAGCCCTGCAATTAATTAATTAAGACTGAACCGAACTGAAGGGTCCAAAGAACTGTCACTGCATTGCTTCACAATGGATGCTTGGAGCTATCAGCATTATTGATAATTTTGATCATTCAATAACATGATGAATTTGTAACTACTGGTGTTATTGCATTGGCTCCAAGAAACGTCATCAATAACTGGTAATTGCATTTCTGCTATTTTAAATTTAATTGTATTATCTTTATTTCCTGCTTCAAACAAACAGCTTTGAACACTGTCAGCTGTTTTGTAATTGACAGAAAAAGGTCTAAATATAGAATCCTGTTTTTCTTTGACCGTTTGCCGACCTCTGTGTAGTCAACAGTGGAAGGACTATTATAGGAGAAACCTGTAGGCAACATTTGGCTGGAGCTTTCACCACAGAAATCCCAAGCAGGTGAGGAAAAGGATATTTGTATGCAGCACATTTAAGCCAGGACTCAGAAAACACTGGGCTGGTAAACAAGATTTGTGGCACTCAGGTGAGTTTTTTTTTTTTTTAATATTGATTGTGAAATTAGCAACACACATACTGTTACAGCCGAAGCTTTAGGGTGGCATGTTAATGTCAAACAGCTGTTGGCATTAGGTTAACGTGTCTGCCATCTGTACATTTTTTTCTGTGGTGGACTGACTTTGTTATTTAGGTGGCATATAACAGATGACAGTGTTTTTGTTTGTTTTTCTTCCAGAAAAGTCCAAATAAACCATTTTCAGTTACTGTTTTTAATATTTTGAGTATGTTTAGATGCTTTTCACAGTACATCACCTGTATACTCAAGCCCATATTAACAATTTAATTTCAGTTCAGTTTATTTATGAAAGTGCAAATGTACAAATTAATAAAATGCATGATTTCACATGGGTTAAAAATGCCAGAATCTGTAGTCCCCTGCCCTCAATGTTAAAAAGGCCTTTTAAAATACAAAGAAACAAACAGGAAGACAACACAAGCAACACAAAACTTAGCATAAAACATCACAAAAGCAAAAAGATTAACAACAAAACAAAGCACAACACAGAACTAAGCACAAGACCAGACACAACACAGAAGCAGAAAGATATACAACAAAGCAAAGCAACAGAGTATAGGGTAAAACGATTAGCCCAAACACAGCTGTTAAGAACACTAAAAGCAGTAGTTAACTAGGAGGAAACAATAAGTAAAATGCATATATGTTGACAGCTTATTAAAGCCAGGTCTATAATATTGAGGTATAAGTCAGGCTGATAAGATATTTTAGGTAATTTATAAAGTTTTGGAATCACATATCAGTTTCCCCCATGACATTGATTAGCAGAAGTGGTTAGCCATTTGTAATAATTTCAACATTGATGTTGGCACTATTATTTTAGGCAAAGCAGGATGCCTTCCACTGTAAAAGTGCAAAACAAAAGTCAAAATCCTTTAATCAAATTTTTGAAATCCTTTAAAAAAATGTTTGTGTTATTTGTCTATGTAAATCTTCTATTTATTTTTATATTTCGTTTTGAATGTTTTTTTTTATACTTTCAAATATTGATAATGTATCTGCCTAAAAATCCAGCATTGTTAGGTTTGTAATGCATACCTTTATATAGATTAAGTAAAAAAGAACATGTTTCTTGTAAATGTAACACGGGCCTAAGACAACCTCAGGGTTTTACAACTTTCAAACAAACAAATATGGCTCCATGTCAGAAGAAATTTCCTCACATCCACTTCAACTGGACCAAGTAGCGATGCACAGACACCTGATGCAAATGCTAAGACTGTACCACAGCTCTCAGTCACTGACAACAGAATGATGGAGCAACATCAGCTGATCACAGGAACATGCCTACCAAGAAGTACTGAGTCAAATACATTATGTACTGTACTTCCACTCAGGTTATCTGTATAGTATATATCCTGCCCACATTTCTCAATTTCCCATTCCTACTTTCTGTGCAAGCCACTGTGATTGACAAGTAGATGAGATATTCCACTAAATCACAACCCTGACAGGATGTGCTGTCGTTAAGTATTACAGTAAGATGAGGTTAATGTAGGTTTAAATATAGAACAATTCCAAGAAAGTACAGTATGATGTGGAAAAATGTTATCAAAACAGCAGGATGTACTGGACTGTCAGCATGCAACTGCAAGTGTTAGATGTTGATGCTGAGTGGCAGGATGCCTCTGTTATAAACCTGATGGAGGAAATAAAACAAGAGGGCCCAGACTGAAAAAAATGCAAACAAAATGTTGGGTTTAAAGCTGTGGCCATCTATCTCTTCTCTCCACACATACACTATCTGTGTTGTGTTGCATTTAAGCTGCCTTTCTATAAAAGGCTTTTCTGATTTGGCTAATCTCCCAGTGGATCCTCTCAGGGGCTGCGACCTTCCACTGAGCCTCAGTCAATCTGTGTGTGTCTGTGTGTTTCATGGCCTGGGCTCTTTCTGAGCCTCAACGCATCATTAGTGCATGTCATTAAAAGATTACATTGAGTAAACCCGCATACAGAATCTCACACATACAAGCACAAGAGACGTGAAACAGGAACTGAGCATGAAACACACTGGTATAATCACAGAGTGAAAAATGTGTGAAAGGGTTTTGACATTAGAATATGACAGCCATCATTTTTCGCATGGTGTTTCTCAAGCTGCACATGAATCTAATCATGAGTATTGCGTAGTTAGAAAAAATATTTCACACTGGTGCTGAGGCGAGGTATCAGTTGTCTAACAGTCTTGTCCTATCTGATTATCAACACTGCTGATAAGCATTGATCTACAGTAGTTATTTGTGGCGTTATTCTGAATATCCAGACGATGATGCGATTAGTCAGTGTACTGCCTGGTTAGCGGCACTAATAACAGATGACAGACCAGATGCTACTTTCAGCTAAATATGAGATTGGCTATCCTAGATGCTGACACATCCATTCTAGAAGAATGATTAGAGAAAGGTGACACATTGAGGATGTTGAATATGCACAAACATGCCTAACCATGTGTTTCATAGAGAGTGGAAGTAAAACTAGAGCTTTGGGGTTATCTACAATATGTTGCATGGCTTGCTCCATATTTCTATATAAGAACAGTCCTTTTTGGACAAACTATCTAACATAGTTTTTTTATTTCTGTCTTTAAAACTTTAGTGCATAACGTTTTTATATTGAAGGTCTCGTGGCAAGAAACTTTCACTTTATGAGGTTTTTAACATTTAAATTCGTTCCCCCAGCCTGCGTACGGTCCCCCTGTGACTAGAAATGGCGATAGGTGTAAACCGAGCCCTGGGTATCCTGCTCTGCCTTTGAGAAAATGAAAGCTCAGATGGGCCGGTCTGGGATTTTTCAGAGAAAGCGGAGGTAACCTTGCCCCTTATATAAGGTACAAGGTTACATCCCCTTTCTCTGCTTTGCAAACTCAGAAAATTTGGCCCACTCATGAGAGAGAGACATCATGGCTTTCAAACGAGCAAAGTGGCAGTTGGTCAAGGCCACACCCCCAGCCTCCACCTTTTGGGACCTTTAATGAACATCCGTTTATGGTGTCTTCCGGCAACTTTTGCACTTAAGCTGAAGCTCGAGTGACAATGAGTGATAATAATTACCTCTTCTGGAGAATCCATTTTGGGTTTTTTAATCCTCCCTGTCCTTCTTGGATATGGTGGTGCTCAGTCATGGAAGGCTTATATCTTGTGGATGCGCCGACAGTTTTGTTGTCATTACTTATTCCTCATGGGGGAGACAGAAACTACACACTATAGTTTTAAACCAAAAGTTTAAAAAAATTTCTAATGGTAAAACTTGAGATATGATGTGATATGAGGATACTTTTGTCAGCTGAGGCTAGTTGTTAGTTTAACTCATTTACATAGTGGGAACAGCATTGAGCATTCAGGGTCCTTTCACCATAACAAGATTTTCTTTTTTGCTTTGCACATGACCTACTAACACCATTTCTTCTTTCAGTCCCCAGATAAAGTGGACACCACCAACATATTCATGTAAATGTGACGAACCTGAAGCCCTAGTGGGTTGTACTGGTCTAAAAAATTGGGTTCTCTGTGCTTTTAGATATCTCTGTCGATCTCCTCTTCTGGGTCGTTTGGAAGAACTCTGCCTCCTGCATCGTCTATGTCCAATCTATTATCCAATCACCTATTCAGGCCCACTCCAGCCCCACACCAACCAGCTCCTCTTGGTATTGGCTCTGGGCTTCTCATGATACTAATTCCTTATTTTTAACTTTTGTTCTGACTTCTATTCAGTGGAAGTATTGTATGATCTGTATTATATTGGACCCACTAAACCAAAATTAAACTTAATCCTATAATTCTATTGTTGGACCTATTCTTAGTTCTTTCTCACTGAGGACATTTTGATTTGTCAAACATAAGCGAACCCGACTCATTAACAGTGGCTGCATTTCAGTTAGGTCTGCTTGTTAAGCCAAATTACACTAATACATTTTACTTGGCAATTATGTAATATATTTTATTATTATAGTCATATTAATCATAATTACTAACATCTCATAATTTGAGACAATTAGAAGGACAGGCTTGTCATTTAGTAAATAAAAATATGTTTGTAACTTGATATGTTTGACAAGCATGAATATTAAGCCCAATGATTTATTTCACATGTGATGCATCATGTGCCAACAGTATTGCCATTCACAGTATTCAGCACAGTTCCAGTTGACACAGATGCCTAGATGAACAGCTGCAATTGCTGCAACATGAATCAACCTGTCTTTCCCAAACTGTAATGATGTTTGCCTCTGCTTTTCCGCTATCTCCAGAACAACTTTGAAAGAAAGTAAGCCTGTGAGTATTGGAGTTGATATTTAACTATTGTTTACTTACCTCAGTGCTAGTTATCATAGCTGACCTTGACAACACATTTTAGGTAAGGAGACCTAGAACAGTGTTTACCACAGAATTAGAGTCTATCTGTGGTAGTGGCTGACGGGGGTTAGAACTGCAAAAATTTATAAACTGACAATGTTTTTTTAATTCATGTCAGGTTTGTTTCTTCACTGTTGAAGTGTTTGAGGGGAGGGGGCTTGAAGAGCATGATTTACATGTAATCTGGAGAGAATACCAGTTTTCTGGACCCACAGCCCTCCTTCAAGCCTGGCATCCCCACACAGCTAGCATACGGTAATGTTTACCTGGAACTCCCAGACAGTAAGGATGTTAGTTAGTTAGTTTTGGTTTCTCTCTTTGGTTGTTTTTTTCACATAAACCAAGCTGGTTAGTTAAGCCTCATTGTACCCACAGCTGTCAATGCAAAATGGCACTGCATTTTTATGGTGCTTTTATCCAAATTACACACCGATGGCAACTACTGTATGCAAGGCGCTGGCGTGTGTATCTGGATCGATTTGGGGTTAGTGTCTTGCCCAATGACACTTGGACATGTGAACAGAAAGAGCTGAAGATTGAATCACCAAACCAGCGATCCACAGCCGCCCTATGTACCTGCAATGGGTATAAAGCAAAGCTATTGTCTGTATCTACTAACTTTGAGTTATAAAGTTGGTGAGAAAACAATAACAGCTATTGAGCGTGGCAGGATAATGAGTTTCCATGCTATGCTTGTCAAAGACAGAAATGAGGGCTAGTAGTGAGTATACATGTCTTTTTGTGGGTAAGACAGCACAGGTGAACTGGGAAAATATAACGAGCAACAGCAATTTCAAATCATTTATTTATTTTACTGTATAGAAACAGAACAAGAAAGTGAAGAGGTGTCTGATAAGCCTATATGTTTCCTATAAAAAAAAACCTAATTTCTGAAACATTTTCCATATTTATTAATTAATTAATTAATCAAAGCATCATCCAGTTTGTGTGGCCATATCAGAAGCGATAATAACCACCCTTCTCTTTTGATTCTGACATACAGATAAAGATATGATGGGATGGCGAGGAAGTGGAACGTGGAAGTGAAAAGACAGAAGTGTGCAGAGGAAGTCATGTGATGCTAGTACAAAGTGATGGCCCAAAATTACTCTCTTCTGTCGTGAGACTTGGAGAACAGATTAGATCTAAGCAGGTTACAAGGGAACAGATCAGCGTGACATATAATTCAACTGAGTGTGTGCGTCTTTGTGTGTGCAAGGTGGATAGAATGCAAGAAAGAAAGAATGTGTGTGGGGCTGATAAGCAGCACAGGCCCAAAGCGTTCTTTACATGGCGGTCTCAACCTGTCGCTTTCCTCACACACACACACACACACACACACACATGAATGACTGTGTCATTCATGTCAAGGCAAGTATGAAAGGAGGTGCATTCCCTTTCATTCCCTAGGAGTCACTCCTGAATGAACGTTAAACATTCACAGTGTCACATTCAAACATTCAAAGAGTCACAGTGATTAAGGTTGTACTGATGACCTCTCATCTGTGGTATTCATTGCCATGACACTGAGACTAGCAGGCTGTTGACATTCTGCCCACAGAGACACAAACACAGATAACCCACACATTGTTTATTGGGGTCAAGTAAAGCTCAAGGGGCATTTCCAAGAGACAGACAACTGTCACCTGGGCTGTATGGTAGATGACAGTGCTCTGCTTCACTGAGACACTGAGGCAGGGTATTGTTTAAAAATATCACAATACCCAGTACCAATAGTACTTATTATTAGTATTTGATACCTTTTTTATAATGCATCTGTGCATGCTGAACTACAGTACCAACTCCATCAAATGCACAGCAACACCACAGACTGTATGGGTTGTAGCAAATGCGGTACTGGGCCAATCACATGTTGCATTAAATCGAAGAATGCTTGCAGTGATTGGCTGTAGGGCTGCAACTAACAATTGTTTCATAGTCAATTAATCCGTTG
The DNA here is from genome assembly GCA_026937815.1 of Etheostoma perlongum. Lineage (NCBI taxonomy): Eukaryota > Metazoa > Chordata > Actinopteri > Perciformes > Percidae > Etheostoma > Etheostoma perlongum. Next base: position 15,583,771 of record CM049377.1, read on the forward strand.
ATTATTTTTTTGATTAACTGATTAGTTATTTGGTCTATGAAATGCCAGAAATAGGGAAAAATGTCAATCACTGTTTTCCAAAACTCAAGATGATGTTCTCAAAAGTCTCAAAAAATATTCAGTTGTCATAGAGGAGTCAAGAAACTAGAAAATATTCACATTTAAGAAGCTGGAATCACTTTTCTTTAACAAAAATGACTCAAACCGATTAATCAACTATCAAAATAGCTGCCGATTAATTTAATAGCTGACAACTAATCTATTAATCTTTGTAAGCAAACACATACAAATTGTGATTTTTTTTTCTATATCTTGGTACCAAAATGTGTGTAGTGTATGTGTAGTGCCACCCTACTCTAAAACCGGTCTTTCTAAAGGTGTAGTTAAACTCATGCTGGAGGTGTTCAATGTAAATAAAGATATTACTGGAGTTCATAAAGGTGTTGGGCCACATATGGCCTGCTGGTCATAATTTGGTCAGCTCATATTTATGTTGCCTTCTTAGATTGAGTCTGGCAGGCCCTTGTACTGTATGCCTTAAGATAGCTCAGCAGTACACCACTGCTGATTCCCTGCTGGGTGTTGCCTTGCTGTGTCCACTTGTAAGATAAATTATGATGTTACCCACTATGGTGGGCTTGAACAAGGGTTACTAGTCATGCTGAGAATCATAGATTGGAAAAGTAGCTGGTATAGGTCTTCTATTTTCTTTATTAATATGTGCAATATCTGTGCCATTATTTATCTCACCATTTTCCTATTTATCCCTTTCTCTCTCCCTTTGCAAATTTGCAATTCTGCACTTTGCATGTATGTTGTGTTTAAATGTACAGACAGAATGTAGAATTTTAGTTTTACAGTTTAAAGCTCAAACAATTGAGACCGAGGAATTATATAATATTGTTGAGAGAAAATATGCTGTAAGTACCAAAATTAGGTAAACAAGGAGAAAAAGCTCTGAGCTCTTTGATTCACAAGGAGGGTGGAGAAGCAGACTATTGCAGGAAATTACTATTCTAATATTGGTAATTGGTAATATTCAAATCTGCTGCTAAACAGTCTGTGGAGGGACAGAGAGAGAGAGAGAGAGAGAGAGAGAGAGAGAGAGAAATCCCCTCTCTGGGATGAGCGTTAGAGAGACAGAGGGAAGGGGTGTCAGCATTGTGATTAATATTCAGTTGTTGACATTTAATGTGGAGCACCGAGAATGTGAGGGTGGGATGATGCCAATTTAAATAAGAGCATTACAGAATATGGAAGAGATAGGGGAATGAGGAGAAGTAGAGGAGATTAGGGGGAGACAGTGACACCAATTCAGAGAGCTAACACACACACACACACACACACACACACACACACACAAGTTTGTCGGGGTTGATTTTGAGAATGGAATACCATAAGTGTTGCCACTGTAATTAATGAGAATTGTTGTTGATGATTGTTACTGTCAGTTTAGTTTTTGTATGCAGCTAAGAGACAGTCTTGAAACTAGATCTGGGTCACACTGCCATAGTCTACTCATTAAACCTATTCAGCTCTCTTGCTGTGCCATCAGCTGTTTATTCAGCAATTGAGATAGTGTGGCTGTTTTCTTCTCTTGACTTCAGACGCTCCTCTCAAATTCAGACGCTCATCATCAAGACTGAAAGACCCCTATGTTGAACTGGGAGAGGGATAACGGTAGGGAGCTAATAGATAGAGAGAGAATGAACTAACTAAGAGAGAAAGAAAATGAAGGGGGGATGCAAGGAAAATGTGTCTTAGTGCTGTTGTTTACAAACACTGTTTATTAAGTTAATGACCTCTTTTGCATAATTACAGTCACATACAGTTTGTGCTGAATCCACAACTCAGGAGAGTTTCTGTTCTAAACAAAGACTCAACCAAAGAATGTGTCTGTGTTTGTCACTGAGAGAATACACAAGTTTTATGGAGTGAAATAATTAAAGATGCAGACAGATGTGCACAGCTGAATTCATCCATGTGTAATAGGAGGTTACGGCATTGCATTGCAGCTAACGCACTTTGGCTTTGTCGTGCTGCTGGTTTACCAAAGCTTACATGCACCTCCTCAAAAATCTTAAAGGGGCAGCATACCACGTAGAGACCACATGATCTGTGATTTCTCAAATTGGGCTGCTTATGTTTTCTCCTACAGTATATGTTACCGAAGTTGGTGTTGTCATGGTATCTACAGTAGCAGAGCAATATCATGAGTCAGAGGTTTGTGTTTGGATCTCAGATAAAACCTTGTTTACATTTTTTGTTTACATTAAATGTGGTTAAGGTCCAATTTATTAATTTCTACCTTTTCCTCTTCCTCTTCTAACAAAACACTTGAGGGAAGTGTGGATGGTATACTACAGCTCCGTATTGCAGTTTTAGTCGCACAATCCAATAAAATTTGAAGAATCTGATTTCATTCCTCTTCATGAGTTAATTTTACTCCTCTTCGTAAGTATACCCCACCCACATAATTCATTTCAATTGTAAATTAGTCACATTAGGTAACCTAAAGACACTAACGTTTTCCTGTGACTTTAAAGAGTTAACTCTGAACAAGAAAGTACACATGCAGACAGGTGTACACATACACACACACACCTTGTTGAACATATTGCAGGCTTGCACCTACTAAAAAAGAGCATGCAAAATCATACACACTTGAGTACCCCTAAATGAACACTCTCATAGCTCTCCATGCAGACTAATGAATACAACACTTTAGAGTCAATGCAGATAATGAAGTCTATTTGCATAATTAAAGGGGATGAATCAAAAGGTAATTTACAGTACCCTCTTGTCCCCTGCTAAAACGTAGGCTGAGTAGGAGGAAGAGAAGGAGGGTGGGAGGTGTTGCATACACTTACGTCCTCACCCCAGGGAGCCTTTTTGAAGTTGTAAGCAAGATGGGGTTTTTAAAACAGGCATTAGTAGAAAATAAACCTTTGTACCTCAGCGTGTTATGCTTAATATTGATGGCATCACCCTAGGAGTATTCTCTCTATCTCTCTCTGACACACACACTTACACACACACACACACACACAAACACACACATACACACACACACACACACACACACACACACACACAAAAACTGTGGAAGTAGGGGGCGCAATTCTTCAAACGCATGAACACAAAAACAGTTCACCATATTTTCCTTCAATCAATTTTCCGACCTTTCCACCTACCTCTTTCCTCATTTCTCTCTCCATCCATCCATTTCTCCATCCATCCCCCTCCAAAGCCTCCAGTCAGCAGTCAGCTATAGAATTCCATTACAGTCTAGTGATGCAGCACTTCAAAGGAGGGAGAGCTGCATGTGTGTGTAACTGTGGGAGTGTGTGCATGTGCAATACAGTGTAAGTGAGAGATTCTTTTTTGCTATGTGCAGGGAATCTCATCATCGGGCACACAGTGATGTCCCCAGCCAATATTTATCCTGCAGTGTTTGCAAACTGTTTCGTTTCTTTTTTGAAATCTGGAATGTGTTGTAAGCAACTTGGATTTTGCTCAATAGTGTGATGTCCTGCATCTGTGTTTGTTTGTTAGCAGCAGCAGTAGGAATATCTCCATCCAAATATTTGCAAATTGTAGGTTAATTACCAATCAAATTACCAAAGATAACCGATTGCCTGTACATCTGCTGCATTCTATAATATATCATTTGCCAGCTTTTCCTCCGTGTGCTTTGTGTTTTTGTTTTGTATTATTTGCGCTCTCAGATGGGGGAGAACTGAGATCTGGCATCGGTGTGGTGAAGCAGCATCCATGCCGGAAATAGAACAAAATGAACAAGGGGGCCAGGTCCCACTAGTCATTGTTTATTCAAACACTCTGTTTCGATTAGCCTTTTCTGCATCTTATCTTTACGGTCATCTAAAAGCCATAAACGTTGTGAAATTTTGTCCATGAGAATGTGTGAGAACACTGTAATAACAAGGACAGGGTTTTCTGAAATCTTTATGGAGGCTCTCTCACTCCCAAACTACAAATAACAAGACTTAGAAGTCTAGAGAGGTGTAAAAATTGTTATAGAATACATCTCCCTCTTTATCCTTTAACGTGCACCAGTGCTAATTGGCCAGATGTAAACTGTGAGTTAAACAACATTTGCCTCGCACTGCTTCAGACTGTGTTAGTGATTCAAACAGCCTATGAAGCAGAAACATACTTACTGAAACTACAAATTTAACTGTAGCATTCCGATATGTTACTAACAGACGAAAGTCATTAACGTTAGTAGTAATTGCGGACAGCTGCAGACGGCGAGCTTAGAGAATACAAACAGCACAGACAACGGCAACAGAATCTAACCGTATCAACTGAAAAGCATAAAAAAAGCAGAGTCTTCATCTCCAATGGAGTTCTTCTCTTCAATTAGATTGGTCCTGCATTTACACTGGTAAATAATTCACAGGCAAAACCATCAACAGACAGGCATGGCAGTATAAATGATTTAGGGTGTGCATGGGGAGGGCAGTGAGTGACGTTGGTGTGGTGTCTAACGATGGAAATAGTTTTTAGCTATGTTTCCTGTGCTTTTAAACATCCCCTGCTCCGTCTGTCATCCTGTTTCTCCCTGTGATGGACTAAATAAGGTAGATGAGGTTCTCTTTCCATGTTTTCCAAAATGTAAATGGCAGAACTCAGCTTCAATGCATGTCAACTAAAAAGAACAAAAAACAGGTGGTCAAAAATAGCTGCATTGTGAGTTGTACATCTGTTTTCTTTACATTTTCACAGACATTATGTCAGAAGCCCCTTTGTTGTATGTGCGTGCGTAAAAAAGATGTTGGTGAGAAACAAGATGGCCTGATTTAATAAGTTGCTGGAGTGTTATTATGGATCCCACATAACTTCTAGGCAAGTCCTGCCCATCAAAACAGTCTGACTAGTTGGGGTTAGGCATTGAGCTTGATTAGTTAAGGTTAGGATAGCCAACTGGTCAGGGGATAGGAACTGAACAAATCGGGTTCCGTTACCTTGCGTAAGCATGGACCCCTGGCTAATAGTAGCGTGGGAATGCTATTGAAGGGTGGGTCTTGCCTAGAAGTTGCATGGGTTCCATAATAACCCTCCAGGATTTTGCAGACTTTTTTGAGATTGTTGTGGCCCAAAATGCCTGATTTCATGGGAGCTTTTGTAGAAAATTGCGATAAAAGTTGTGATGTCTTTTGTATGTTTGTTGCAATGAAGTTGCGGTAAAGAGTGAAAGTTGCAAAAAAAAATATCTTTGTATAGTTCTATACAAATATAATGGAGAGATTAAAATTATTCTGGGCTGAGATTTCCTTGTAACCTTACCAAAAAGGTTCAGGATGCTCCAAATATTGGTATAATATGAAAATGGCTGGTGGATTTAAAACAAATATATATAATATATTTATTGAATGAATCAAATATCAGTGGCGTGTTGATTCTTTCATTGTTAGTTCATTTCCTATCCTGGGCTGGGCCACACATTCAGTACTTATTGGACTTACAACTTGCACTTACAATAACAAGCATAGCTGTCCTCAATTTAGGTCATCCTGTACATCTCATCTCCATTTTTTCCTGCATCCACCGTGAGTGCTTGTGCGCGTCAATCGAGGGGGGAATGAGCAACAGCCCCGCCCGCTGTAGAGAACCAACAGGATTGAAACAGCAGCAGCTTTTAGCAACTTTGGAGTTAAAAATCATTACAGCGTACATTGATGTTAAAATGTATACAGGTTGGCAGGATGGTCTGTAATGTTTTGCTCGGCCTTTCGCTGTAAATTTTTTGGAAAATGTGAGATGTTTGAGTCACACACATCAGGTCTTCATAGCAGAAACAAGAAAAGGAATTTGATCTGTTCTCACTCCCGTTTGGTCATTGGCTCTCAGAGTGCACGTGGGACTGCTGAGATTGGTTGAAGTTACGGGAAACTTCAGTTATGGGTCAAATTTGCGGAAAAGTTGTGTGTATTGATCAAAATTGCGAGTCGCACCAAATTCACGGGGATTAGTTGAATTTGCGTGAATTGCTGGACAGAATAACTGTGAGGCAAGTTGGCATAAAAATATGGCAAAACTATATATATACAGTATAATACACTGTATATCATGTTATGAATGAAGTCTCTCTCTACAGCTTTAGACTATCCAAAGCTTAAAATCCCCTAGTAAGAAACAAAAAAATGAGGTGTAGATGGGGAAAAAAACATCTTGTCTTTGTGGCCACAGGTTTTCAGCTTTGCTAACAGTACATATCACCAACCTGTTTTGTGTCGGACACTAAGTAGCAGAACCTGTGGACACAAAACAGACTAAAGTCTCTCATTTTCTTTCTATTTAGAATTTAGTTTTGATTAATTTTGTGCTGTCAGATTAATTGTGTGAAATGTAAAGAATATCAGTCCAAAACTATTTAATTGCTAAAGTCATTTATCAAGCAAAAATGCTGAACATGAACCAGGCTTCTTTCCTTATTATGAATGTTTCTTGATCTGGAACATTTTATAAACAAAACAGTTCATCGATCAATTGAAAAAGTAATTTAAGTATCAATCAATCATGAAAATTATCATATGCTGCAGCCCTAGATCAAATCACATTCAAGCAGACAAAAGTATTTTATCATGCTGCATGCAGCACAAAACACAGAGAACTAGGAGATAGTGAGAAACTGAAACTGTGAGCAAAGACAGCTGACCAAATGCTGCTCTACTTCTGTGACCAGAAGGCAAAGCAAGCCAGACCAGGGTTTGGCTGTAAACGGGATCTGATTCATGCATTGACAGGAACAAAATTAGCCGACACCATTCTTGTCGTCTGTAGCCACAGGAACCTCACAAGAGGAAGTTTCCTGAAGTTTGCAAAGAAACACAGATGTAGGTTTGGCAACTAGATGAATAGATCTGCAGAGACACCACGGTGTAGGAAAAGTAATGAGGTTTTTGTACATGTTTACATTTTTTTACCTCCTCAGAATTATTATTTGCTACAGCTCTGATTACAGTACTCGTAAGCCATATATTTCTATATAGTGTACCTCAGCTCTCAATCACAGTAAAGGAATAAAATGTAAATATGGCGACCTCGCACAGCATAGTCTCATATTCAGACATTAAACATAGACATGTTCATATCACAAAATAAAGGAAGTAATATAAACACAGTTACTCTGGGTAGACTGCTCCTCAGCTCTGCTTGGGGTTAGCAGCTAAAGGCTAAATTAGTTGCTACTAGCATAACACTCCCCAAACCCGGTGGAGCCCAGATAGCTCAGTTGGTAGAGCAGGCACCCATATATAGAGGTTTACTCCTTGATGCAGCAGGCCTGGGTTTGAGTCCAACCTGCGGCCGTTTGCTGCATGTCATTCCCGCACTCTCTCCCCTTTCATGTCTTCTGCTGTCCTGTCAATAAAGGCCTAAAAATGCCTAAAAATATCTAATTTAAAATAAACACTCCCCAACCCCAGACAAACTTTCTGCTTTTGAGTTGCATTGTGGGTAAAGTAGGCACCAGATTTTGACAAGGAAGAAGAATGCGTGGAACTAATAAAACAGATTATGTCTCTGGTTCTTTTCCATCAATATTCATTGCGAGCATAACAATGTTATAGGAGTGCAGTGCTAATCGGTGGAATACTCTTTCAAAGCATCATAGAGCCTTATCAAGCATGATACACATATCTATTTATCTGCAGAAAAAAACGACCTGAACTACCAATAAAGAAAAACTATGCCATTGGTATCTACGGTGGGACTCCTGTTAACTCCTTGCATTAACCATGAATCTGGCTTTACATTACATCACAACATTTGTCCCACCATCCACTCAAAATGAAGGATGGTGCATACATGGAAACATTGGTATAATTATGGGTTGGAACATTATCAAAAATAGCTTAGTATGTGTCAAAATTAAATGTAAAGACTGCAACAAATTATGAATTTACTGAATATGGATGAGGGATGCAATAGTATAGTTTATAGAGTTTTTACTTTGACACAGAATTACTGCAACATGTCATTGCAGAAACCTAAGTAATACTGGATAGATACATTACTGGATAGAAAAGTGTACAACCAATGTACTGCATGAACATTAAATTATGTGTGTATATTGCTGGTAAAATGAGTGTGTCATTTTACTTTGTATTGACTTTGTACCCAACCATGATCAATATCTGTGCTCTGCAGCCTGACTGACACCTGCCCAGTGCTCTGGCTGTTTGGGACATGGCTATTTGTTTCAGCTGACAGGAGCCCAGGGCAGTGGAGACAGAGAGAAAAAAGAGAAAGTTAATAGAACTGAAAGTAAAAAGACAAAGGACAGAGAGGAAATGAGGAAAGGACAGGGAGATTTCACTCATATCAGACACAAAATGTACACACTGACCCAAATTGTATCAGCCTGCTACAAAAGTGTGCATCAATACTACATTTTTAACTCCACACTGTTGTAGCTCTTTTTCTCACACAACCAGACCCTCAGACAGGCAGATAGTAAAGTCAGTCTGTGTATCGATGCAGCGTAATTAGAACAGACAGTTAACGGGCTAGAGTTTGACTAGTCAGAAGGATGAGATGGTGGCACAAATGGCTGCAATTTCCCATTTTCTCCCCTGAATTCAACATCTTTATGCCTGGTATTAAAAGAATAACACTATAACAGGCTATGAAAAAGATTTTAGTCATTTTTAATTGCATTGCTGTACGTTATAATTATGGCTACCTACCATAGCTTTTTAAGGTGGGATGTGTTTAAAGTGAATTTTCTAAACATTAATTGTGACAGATGGTTGATTCAGTTTAGACAGTATGAGCTTAATTGTATTTTTTTTCTTCATGTAAGAAAACAGCAGTTAATCATGAAGGATAGGTCCTCGAGTGTGTTAGTTACTGTCAGTATGTGTAGATCGAAGACATTGATCGGAGCAGCTATCTCACCACGCTGCATGTCAGCTGCCTGTCAAATGGAGATGGAAAGTATCTGATACAGTGCTGAATGAATGAGAGACCAGTTTAACAGAGAGAGAGACAGAGACAGACAGACAGACAGACACACACATACATGCTAAAAAGACAAAAGGACGCTCAGTCGTGCACACTTCTTCAATCACCTCTTCTACAGAGGACACAGAACTGTGTTGTTTACCTCCTGTGTTTTTATGTCATATAACACTGTATGTGTTATATGTCCTTATTGGCCTCATCCTCATCTTGTTGACATCTCATTTTCACCGATCAGTTTTCCCCTTGCCGATTGAACACAGCTGTCAGACATACCGCTTAACATTTTACACAAACATTTGTCCTTCATATGTTGCCTATGTGAGTGTAGCAACCTCAAGATGTGCTGAATTTGTCCCCGTCCACTGACAGCTGATGAACTTTCTGTCCTTTCCTACTCTCACACAAACCATCCACAGACACATTTGCACGCACACGTATACACACAAACTCACAAGCATCTGTCTGCCTTCTCCCTCTCAACTTGTGATGTGTGCTTAAACCCGGGGGGTGGTAGGTGAGGTGTCAGCAGTGATCTGATAGTGCTGAGGTGGTCCAAATGCATGATTCCTCCTAAGCTTGATCCTCTCACTGCATCCAACTTGAAAATCCCTCCCTGTGTTGTCCCTGCAGCTGTGCAGGATGAGCGTATAGTCTCCAGGGATTTAAATTCATTATAATTTTTTTTTTTTTAACAATTTGTGGCTCGCGAGCATAATTTGAAACTTTAAATACAGCAGTTGAACTGGAGGACCTTGTGGAAACAAGTTTTAAAAACTTCAAGTAATTCTAATTATCATTCTTGCTGGGACATTATTGCCCAGGTTGGCCACAGTCTGCAGGCACTTAGGCTTAAAGAATGCTTAAGATGTTACAATTGGGAACAGAGAGAGGTAGCCTGTCAGGCAAACCCTGAGATGCTGCTGCAGCAAGTTTTAAATGAAGAAGTAATCATGCAGAAATTACAGATGAGTAATCTCTGATTAATAACTACATGTTTTACAAGGAGGTCAGAGATTGGTGAGGCTACAGTGGATCCCTCAGATTAACTGCTTTGATTGGTTTGGTAAAAACCTGGTCGGCCGAGTGTGCAATGACTGGAGTTAGATAAATGGGCTCATAACTTCCCTAAAGTTCCTTTTTTCTCCACCCTCCCAACCCCTTTTCTTCATTTGTATGCAAAGTCCAATCCCTTAGGCTCCCTTTCCTTCTCTTTAATTTTCAGCCATCTTTTTTTTTTAATCAATTTTCTTTTATCTCGGGGAAGTTATTTTAATACTCCTACATCTTATTTCATTCTCAGCAAGACTGTGTGGGGATATCAATTATTCAATGGAGTGGGAGATGAGGAATATGTTAATATTGATTAAGCTTTTGCCACACCTAAGAAGATTACACTCTCTTATCACTATGCTAGAGTGCTGCATTAGCCAGGCAAATTAAAGGACACGTAGATAAACTGTGTTAGAAATACAGTGATGTAAGAACATTTGTGTGTCTTACATGTTTTGATCAGAGATTAAAAGCCTATTTACTCTACACGACAAGCAGTCAAAAAAATACATGTCCTGCATTTGTAATGACTTATACAATGCTTTGATACTTAACCCCTTAATTGCACAAAAGACATCAATTTACAGATTAGCCTCGGGGCCAAAGGAAGTTAAATACATTGCACCAGGCTAAATGAGAGATAGAATCAAGGCGGTCCTGTACACCATCGAGTTCTGCTGTGTGTCTTGGTTGATCATGTATTGTGTTGTTTTATCCCAACCATTGTGGTGTCTGTGTCCTAGCAGGTGTTTTATTGCAACGGGCTACAGCATTGGTTTTGGGCAGTGATACCGCAGATACTGTGGCATTTGTATCTCGTTTCCCCAGAGTCTAGGGCAGCCAGGAGCTGTATATCTGTCAGGATACAAAGCAGCCAGTCAGAGGGCCAAGGGAAAAGGGAATAGAACAGAGGTGGGCGTTAAGGGGACAGGATGTCATTGTGTGTTCCAACAGGGCTGTGAGATATGCAAGTGTACAGCTGAAGGAGGCTTTATAATTCAAAGAGCCGTTTGTGATTCATATAAGCAGGTATACATGTACGAGTGTTTCCATCCACACCGACATACAATATGTGCACACAGCACACACAATCCAACATGAATGTAAATATATGTACCCTTCAGCACTCTATCAACCCCTTCTGCCCAACCTTTTCCCAATCACTCCCCCTTCATTCTGAACAGATTTGTTCAGCCTGCACCATTTTATTAATTTAGCCTAACATGCTCTCTGTACAAAACTTTAATTTTATCTTTCTCCAGACACACACACACACACACACTTATAAACACACACACTTCGTGCATAGTGGATATTTGACTGCTCTGCTGCAGTGTAGCCTCTCTTCCAGCATGTATCTCCAGGCATTAGTCTGCTTAGTCATTAAATGTGTGTGCATGTGTGTATTCATATCTGTGTGTGTGTGCTAAATGAAGAAGCACCTGTTTTTTTCCCTTTATGGTTATAACACTAGACGGAAAATATGTGCTATTTGATGTAAATTCAGGAAAAGTCCAGGAATTATTGCTGAGAATATCAGTCTGCCGGCTATGTTTCACCAGATTGAGTGCAGACTGTGTGCAGGTGTTGGTCTGTTGTGTTCCACAAGAAGAAACAAGCGAGAAAAGCAGAGAAAACACATGAGGGGAGGAGAAGGACATGAGAGAGACAGATAAGCAAAGATTGAGGTAGGAAGAGGGAGAGGGGAGGAGAGCCCCCTGCTTTGCATTAATACTCTGTTTGCCAGTCAGAGCATGCTCTTTCCTATGAGATTAGACTGATAAAATGCATGCGTGCGTCCACACACACTACTGTCTGCATGCATGCATGCATGCGTGCAAGAGAGAGACAGAGAGAGAGAGAGTGCCTGTGTATACACACTCACACCCTCCCATGTGAGATTAGGCTGATTTGTCAGTGATGCAGGAGTTCATCCATGATTAATAGCCTAGCGTGCTGGAAACAATGTTATTCTGCATTAGCTACCTGTGGGAGTCTGGGCATCTGTGTTTTAGTGTATGAGCGTGAAACAGCATGAATACCAATGCCCACATCTTGTTCCAGACGTGTTGATGTTGTAAGTATGTTGGTACACAAGTCAACTAAGTCTCAGTGCTGCTGTGTATTGTGTACTGTACAAACTTGCTGGTGTGTATTATTCATCCCACTATCCAGTTTTATGACTCTGACAAACCTCTAGGAAAACCAGAGAACATCAAGATTTCAGAAAATATTGGTTTGATTTGTTTCCTGTTGAGGTCATTAGATTACCATATTCTTCACACTGTCATTAAATATGTTTGCCACCTAGCTATGCTACTCTGTACTGATGGATGTGCAGGTGTGTGTGTGTGTGTGTGTGTGTGTGGCGGGTAAATAAATAAAAAATACTAATGGACAAAACAAACATGCTAAATAAACATGTTTATTTTTAAAGCATACTTTAAATTACATTATAGCAATTTAACAATTTGTCCCTATGAAATCCAATCGTGGCACAGCTGTCTTGGAACAATAGACAGACAATGGCGGAATGTCCCAACACTTAAATTTAACTAAAATTGTGTTGGACCTACAGTCTGTTGAGATGCCTCTCCAAACGCAGAACCGAAGCGCAATTGCACCATTAAGACGCATTAAGAAAAAAGATCTGCATTTTGTCGTAATCCAATGACACAAAAAAGTAATCCACAGTGATCAGTAGATCCATAAAAAGGGGTCACGGTATATCCAGAAAGGCCTACAAGCATCACATTCACCAGCCAGCTCCAAACAGGTGAATGAGACCTCTCCACTTTGCTTTTTACAGTAAACAAAGTGGAATAAAATGTATAGTCCAAATCTACATAAAAATCAATTAGTAAACGTACAGCTAATTTATATAGCCTACATGGCATGTAGGCAACCTTCATTGCAACATTGGCACGGCAAGATGGCTAACAATTTGACAAAAGATTTAGCCCCTAGGGGGCAAGCTAATATTTCATGGGTGCTGGTGTGGCCAAGAGTTCCTCTTCCAGGTACTGGTCATTGTTTACAGTTTGATTAGCAACTTGAGAAAAGACACTGGGGTTGGAGTTGAGAGATGACAAATAGATATCTGCATATGAATGCTTGTAAATAAAATAAGCATCCAACCAAAGCCTGCTCAAAACGTGATTGGAAAATAATACTTGGACTACAAACAGACCACAAACAAAAACCAGAACGCACTGATATCACCGTCTTATCCCATTGCCAACAGATTCTGCATTCATGTGTAGATATGTTTGCAGAGATTAGTCTGTAACAAACTCTGCCCAATTGTATTTCCCAAGGCATTACATAAGACATAAAGAGGCACCATTTAAAAGTTTGTGTTGTCCAGAGTGTGTGCATGCATGTGTGTGTGGCCAACTGATAGAGACACCGGCAGTAGATGGGATAACTATGTGAAGCAGAGTCTGTGGTGCCAAGGAAAGAGGATCAATACAAAATGTACTTTGTGGAGACTAAGAACTGAGGAACTCTGCAGCCAATTACATACAGTGAGAGAGAGAGAGAGAGAGAGAGAGAGACCCTCTGATGAAGGTTTATTATTTTCATTATGTACACACACACGTTACTGTGTGTGCACATTTTGTACTTGTCAGTCTCATCAATCAGTAGGTCAAATATAGTGAGCTCATCTCTCAATTATTCTTGAGGTAAAACAAAGTCTTCAGATTTCTCATTCATTTCATTCTAAGGAGTCTCAATTTTAATTGAGCAGGTTTTATTTACACTTAAAATGGCACAATGTTACCTTGATTTTTGTCACAGTTCATGGAAGTAGAGGACCCAAATGCAGAGGAGGCAGGGAGGCAAGAGTGTTTAGAACAAAGATTTATTAACAAAAAGAGTCAGGGCCAAAACAGGCATCCAAAAGCAAAAACTGAAGACTCCAAGTCCAAAACAGAAAAATCCAAAAAGTCCAAAAGAGAAAAACTCACAGGGAAACAAAGACCTCAGGGAAGAGTCCAAAGGGAGAGAGCCACACATTTTTAAAATAAAATTGTATTAAAAGTATTTAACTTTGTTATCTTTTGTATTACACGTTGCATGACTGTAGCACGCATATAATGTTAGTGCATATAAGAATAGAGGAATTGGATCTATTTAAATGTCAATTCTTTTACCTCTGCTTTCACTATTGTATGAAGACCATTTAGAACAAAAATACAACTTAAAATAAAAGATGTAATGATGTTTTGTCTATTAGGTAAGTTGTTAGGGTAATGCTTCACAACAACAGTCTTATCTATGGGCCACAAGGATTTCCTCATGAAACCACTGAGCATTAAAATGAACAGTAATATATTAACGTTACTTATTTTTAGAGCAGGAACAAGTGTATGTACATAAAATAGTCTGCAAATAATCCAAAATCTATTTGGTCTGCAAATAATAGGTATAATTAAAGAATTGAAAAGAGTGTAGTAACAAGAAGGAATATTACAATACTGTTGTGTGTACTGTTTTCAGCTAATAGGGGGCGGGTGACATGACGGCAGCGTCGCAATCGTTATCCTGGAGTGACACAGAGTAAATAAAAACAATAAAATCACATTTGTCTTTGTTAAAATAAAATATCAAAAACAAAGCAGGAATTATTTTTCAAAAAACAATAGAAGACTGGAATGCTCACCCCTTGGTGAACTTCACAATTTTACAGAAGATTAAAGGATGAAATGTGATCGTCATTTCCGGTAAGTACACAGGGCAGTGTGTGATTTGAGACAACACTCCTCTGTCGAAATGTCCGCACTATGCAAGTCAGTACGTAGTGCACGAAGTGTACTGTCTGTAAGTGCACACACCACAAGATTGTCAAAGGAAAACAGGAAACAGAACAGACACTCACTGGAAGATACAAGACAGGAAGTACACTAAGGTGACAAGGGAGGACACACAGAGAATAACAGAAAACAGGAAACAAAACAGAAAACAAAATTTTTCTCACATACACATTCAATGCACTCACACACAAACATACAGTAGACACACAATGACATGCTACTGCCACAGAGAGCCATCACATCATCCACATTTCCTGAAGCAATGGCTTGACTCAAAGCCCTTTGTCAATTTTATCATGAGAGAGTATCTATCAAAACGACTAACTTCTCTCTTCAACTTCTGCTCCTTTCGGCAGAAGCATTCATTTTTCAGAGCCGGGCATGAATATTTCAGGGCTGAGTGACAGATCCAGTGAAGAATGAAAAGAGAGAAGGAGTAAGGGGGATGGGGGAGGGGGGGGGAGTCTAGGGAGGTATGGGATATCACATTTGGTTTTGCAGATCTCATAAATGACTTAAGCCCCCCAGATTTCAATCAGACTACCTAAGTCTTCGTCTTCATCGTTTTTCAATCTGTGATTACTTTAGGCATCTTCCTCTCCTCTCTTGTCAGTATAATTACTTACAAGTCTATGATGAACCCCAAAAAAATTTGATATTGGTTGGGCCCAACTTTACTGTGCCCCAGGGGTGTGCGTGGTCAGGAATTAGTGTTGTCAAAAATAGAGATTTTTATTGATGCATTTTTTTCCGGGTGGCTGTGTCTAAGAGGTATAAGAGTCTTATCCCACAGCTCCCATTTTATCAGCAAATAAAAAAAACTTTCCGTGCCGAATGAAGGATTTTAAAATGGAACTTCATTCAGTTAGCGTAGTAAACAGCATGATCTAACTTCCTTCCAGTAACTTATCAGTCTAAATGCAAATGATATACTGTATTACTTAACTTAGTGTTGGGAGATTGGGTTCAGAGAGTGATAACCAATCATAAAAGATCTGGGAACAAGGTTAAAAAAATCTATTTTCAAAAGTAAAGGAAACATGTTCATGTTTCTGCCTTTGCACTTTAATTGATTTATTCCATTGCAGATATACCAGCTGTAACAGGAAAAGCATGTTCCCAAGGCAGGCAGGTGGGAAATCTGAGGAGTTGTAACCTATATTGTTGATCTTTAACAAATACAGTCAAGGAGATAAGAGAAATACCCCCTGCCTTCTTGGAAATGGAGGTCTGATTTACAAACACACAACCGATATAAAATCCATTTCCCTGGAAATAGAGGGAATAATCTCTCCCCCTTTAATGCTGCAATGAAGGAAGCTGTGTCTAGGGGAAAGCAAATAGAATTGTTTGTAGGCTGTTGTGTAATGGTTGTGTGCGTATTTGTGTTTATGGATGTGACTGTGGGGCCCCAGAGAGTTTAAGAGATATTTGGCCCTGCAGAATCTCACAGTAGAAAACCTACTACACATACAAGTTATTTTTATGTATTAGTCAAGTCTTTTGGGTATGTATTAACCACAGGCAGTGCCAGTGCTCCACTTTACTGGACATAAAACAGCATGAACTTCAGGGATCCACTGCAAATAAAGTTAACTCGGTCTAAACTACCTTTCATCAATAGATATTAAGTAGCCAATACAGTAGCATGGCTCTAAGGATGGCTAAATCAGTCTGATAGTATGTATCAACAACTTTTGGATGAACTGGTATTTAATTTTATAAAGACATGTATGGTCCCCACAGGATGACTTTGGTGATCCCCTGACTTTTCCTTTAGCGCTATGTCGCTCTGATCTAGATTCTCCTCTTACCACTAGGGTTGGGCATCGAGAACCAATTCCTACTTGGAATAGTTTGGAATCATTTGGAGGATCGGATCTAAATTTAATATGCGCAAGTTTTGGTTTGCGTAGTGGCAGGCGCTTGTTGTGTTGCAGCCATGGAGCATACTAAGCCGCGCTCTAGTGTGACTTTGTTTTGCGTTGAAAAAGCCCTGTAAAACTGCAACCCACCACTGCATCAAAATAAAACCTTCCTCTTATTCGTGAAATAAGAATGTGACCCGTTTCAACTCCACCCCTCAAAGAATCAGAATCGATAAGAACCGGAATCAAAAGGAAGAATCGGAATTGTAATAAGAATTGTTAAAATGCCTTACTACCCACTCCATCATCTCATATATCCAATAAATGCATGTGTTCTCTTTTGCACAGTTATCCATTCATTAAATGGCCCTTTTCCTTATTTGTGTTGCTAGTCTTGCCGCCACAACTACACCGGGGCCAACTCCTCCTCCTGCAGAGCGCTCCGCCAGGATTAGCACTAGCCTCAGTCACATGCCTAGGGAGATTGTACTAAAACGTAATACAATATAAACTATACATCTCATATTCCAAACCTGCCTCCAGGAAATTATGTTTATATACTACAGTATTTATTTGTTTTGCCAAATACATTCAAATGGAGATTAGTAATTTTTAATAATTGTAATTTTTTCCTGGATTATTTTCAGAGGCAACTTTTTCTTTTTCTAATAGAAGGAAGTGAAGGAAGTACGGAGGTGGCCAGGGTGGTTGGTGACCCCACAAAGCATAATACTTAGACAGTTAAGACCGGGGGTTTGATCTTGATTTTGGTAACATGTAATAAAGTAAACACATAATTTCTCATGATTTTGGCTTTTTTAAGGGTTCCTAATCTTTCCCTCATCTTTAACAAGTGCTGTGAGCAGACAAGGACATACATAGACAACACAGTCAAATAGTTTAGTTATAATATGGTATAGTAAAAAGCTTAGTTATTGTGTGTTTGAACTTTTTTATCTTATGAGGTAGTCAGCATTTAAAAATAATATTATAAGTGTTGTTGTTGTTGTCCATGACATGATCATACTGTCTAAGTGACATCAACAGTCAAGGCAGTTACAATGCACTTATATTGCGCATGTCGATGATGACTCATACTGTACTTTTGTCAGCCATTCTTATACATGTGACATGCTAGAAACTGTCTTTAATCAGTTTATTAACTGATTAGTATTTAGCAACTCGCCGCCATAACAAAGTACTTCCTACTATAGTAGGATTAGTAATTCAATGTGATCTATCAAGCCAATTGTACCAGCAGCACAAAGCCTGCAGAACTACTCAAAGATCCTATTTTCTCAGAATAGATCTCCTGTGTCCACGGAGCATTCGAATTATCACTGTTATTCAGTTCTTGTCCTTTAGGGAATGGAAGGAATGGAAGATCTGAGTGAAATAACAGTTTACAAATCAAATTAAATATCAGATGAAAGGTCCTCAGTTTGTTATTTGTCAGCTCCAATATCTAAAAGCATGTCTTGCTGAGCTTTGAGGACTTCAATTTAGATAAGAAATATTTTGGTGGTTTTGATAGCTTTTCCACTCTGCTCATATTAAAAGATTCCTACTTTTAATGTCCACTTTTAATGAGTTTCTTGTCTAGTAATTGAATTAAATCTTTTAAACTTCTCCGGGGATGTGTGTACGAACATGTACTTGCATACTAGTATAGTCAAATTCAGATCTTCTGCCTTCATTATATGTGTAGTTGCACAGAAGTCTGTAACAATAAATAAAATATATTTTTTTTAAATAATCACGGTTTCTTTCTTTGTTAATTGCTAACATAAGCTAAAGTCTGGGAGGTGAGGTCTAAGGTGTGGGACTGGTAATTGTTGATTTTGTTTAGATATTTCAACTTCTGATTCTATAAGTGATTATAAGTTGGACTATATATTTGTATTATTATTTTAAATTGTTAGTTGGTACTTGACCCTACACACATTCATAGCAAAAAATGACAAAAGAGGTATACAGTTAGAAAAAATGTTTTATGGTAATAAAGGAGCTTTGTTCACTTCACTTCATGTGCATTTGTGTTATTACATTACCTGGGTCGCATGACAGCGATATAACCAATAGATGTATTTTGGGATTCATTCAAATCTTTAATTTGTTTAAAAAGTAATAAATAAATATTTTTGAATTTTACTGAAAGAGACAATTATACTGTATTGTTAATCGCAAATATTTCTGAGACAATTTATTGTACAGCAACATTTGGATTGGTACAGCTCTAGATGCACAGCTATGCAATCTGAACACACTTCCAGTAAAGATTGAAGACAGCAGATTGCATTTGAACTTTTTTACTGGAAGAAATTATGAAACTGTAAAAACAGTATTGGACCAGATGTTCAATAGTAATTACAAATGATAAATAAATAATAGCATACCATAAACAAGAGATAGAACAAAGGCCTAGCTCCTAGTGAAGGAAAATGGAATCACAAAACTATAGACATATTGCTGAAGTTTAAAAACTCCCTCAAATGCGTCTTTAAGACACATCATGCCACCCTGGGTAAATTTTTGTCTAATTGCAGCTTTGCATTGACTTTGTATGCAATTATGCTGCTTGTAAAATTTGCCTGCTGTTCTGTCTGAAACACAGTCAGACAGCTAGTACAATGGCCAGTAGGGCTGTATTCAACCAAAGACAATTTTGGTCGATTGAAATTCTACCTACTCTACCAACGTTATCTCTATATTAACTACGTAAATCGTCCACACTGCACAGTGAGTGAGTGCACTCTACCAGGTAGCCTTGTGTGTCCATCAAAGTGTTTTTTTTCCCTCAGGCCATATGTTTAATACTTTGCAATGGAAAATCCATATATTCACACAATGCTACAAATACCAGCAGCGTGACGAGGTGCTGAGCATCTACTCTGCGCTGAACGTTTAGAGTTTTTTTTCTGGTGGGCGAGAGTTGGATAATGTTGTAGTAGTATGGAACCAAGCCAACCGTCTACAAGATTAATAGTGAGCATCAGCGCAAAAAAGGCAAAGGTCTACAACTATCGTAGACTTCAATGGCACAAGCTCGCTCTAGCTATTTGCAGTTTTGTGGGTATGGTAAATGTTTCTATGGTAAATGCGAGTTGGACCAATCAGAGATGTTGCGGTTACGTTTAGGATTGTAGGTACTGTAGTTTTTCTCCATAAGGATAAAACATGTTTTTCTTAAAACAAGGTTAATTTCATACAGACTTCTAGCTTCTACAGGAGCAGAAACCTTTGTTTCACAGCCACGTAGTTTGTGGTCAGTCTACCTCGGATGATTTAGACATTATGGCTGATAATCTAAATCCTTACAGAGAAAATAAATGGCATTTTTACTTCCAGAAACACACTGTTGAGCTCTATTGAGATGAACAAAACTACCTTAACATTTAAAATGCTTTTCACTTAAAAACAGCAATTTGCAAGAAGGCAAATCAATGTAGATAACATTGATAACAGTGGCAGAGCTGTCAAGAATTACCAGTGCTGTCTCCATGGCAACTGCTGAGTGGAGCCGGCAGTGTTTTCACAGACCAAAGACCTGCCTTTGACATCGTGCCCTATGTAGTTAACCTTTGATCTTAGAAACACACAGAGGCATTCGGATGTATAATCACACACACACATGCGAGCCCATGTGCACACACAGTCCATGCACATTCCTACTGCGGAAGTTTAGCTGGAGTTGACTGTGAGCCATCATTAGGACTTTGACATGTAGCATACAGCACAAGTTTCCCCGAGGACCTGACTCAGGTTAACCAGGCTTTTCACACTCAGCCTTCCACTTACAGAGAAAAGTAAAAGAAAGCTCCAGTGGTCCAGAAACATGCTTTGACCACATTCAATGTAGAGTGAGAAAAGTCCTTCTTTGGAGATTTCCAGGGGATTGTCTCATTAGCTGAAGTGCCATTGAAATGCACACAGTTATAAACCTAAAGACAGCACACTCTTTACCTGTTCCAAAATGTCACTGGGGATTTTCTCACCTTTGCACATTTAGAGCTAGTGGTGGAAAAATAAAGTGTACACAGCAGGAGCTGTTTGGAAGGCTGAATGTGTGTCTCTGTGCATATCTTCTTCCCTGAAAAAGACTTTTATCCTGAGCTGCAGCGGCTGAGTGATGAGAGAAAGGTTACGTCCAGCCTTTTGTTTTAGCTGAGCTCGTTGGCTAAAAGTGGCGTGTAAATTCAGAGCAGATTAGCATATATTAGCATGTGGTTAGGGACTTGACCAGGAATTGGTGGAGACGTAGAGACACGGAGTGTAGAGGGAGAGGGATCCAACTTGGTACTGTATGACAGGTGATGTACACCAAGAGTATGTATTTCTACTCTGCTGTTGTCCTCTCTGATGTCAGGATTCCAGAGTGACATTAAAAATATTAAGCCAACTAAATATGATTAGTATTTGTTAGATGTCAAGACATCAAGAGCAAGATTAAATTGCTGCAGTTGTGACAATGAATATTTGTTTACTTTTGCTTCTGTCGTCTACTAATTTATAACAACAGTACATAACATGCAAAAGCACAAGGCACCGAACAGATTGTGTTGTCATGGTAATTCAATTTCACAGTTGTCTTCCAGCTGTTGCCGGGTTCATATAAAACGTGGTTAGTTATTTCCATTTATTATACTTCATCGAATTTGATGTAGATCAAAAGTTTTTAGTCTTTAATATAGTTAGCGTATCTGATACAAGAACTGTGTTATGAGTATCAGAATATATATAATGTGTACAATACAAGGGTGTATGGATGGGAATGTGTGTATTTTAAAACCACTAATGTTGCTATAAAGCTCATATAGTCATACATGTACAGAAAATTACAATCGATCCTTTGCATGATGGATCAAATTGCACACCCCTGCAATAAACAAAGCCTCTGGGCTCCCTCTAAAAATCAGACTGATTTGCCACCTTTTCTCTCAATAAAAAGTTTAGAGCATCACCCTCTTCCCTCTTTCTCACACCAACCCTCACATGTTTAGACACGCTGTCAGGGAAAATTTTAGTCAAACTCCATCTTCACGTCAACTCTATTAGATATTAAGAGGGCTGATGACCCATTACTAATGTCTCACTACTCCAGTAAAATCTATGGTGGACTTTGTTGTATTACTGTATACTGTGGGCATTGAAGCCAGTAGGGCTGCCAAAATTGACCAAAATTGACTTTCAAATTTTCCTTAAAGGTCCCATGGCATGAAAATTTCACTTTATGAGGTTTTTTAACATTAATATGAGGGCACCTGGATAGCTCAGTTGGTCAATTAGGTGCACATACAGTGAGAAAAATAAGTATTTGAACACCCTGCTATTTTGCAAGTTCTCCCACTTAGAAATCATGGAGGGTTCTGAAATTGTCATCGTAGGTGCATGTCCACTGTGAGAGACATAATCTTAAAAAAAAATCCAGAAATCACAATGTATGATTTTTTAACTATTTATTTGTATGATACAGCTGCAAATAAGTATTTGAACACCTGAGAAAATTAATGTTAATATTTGGTACAGTAGCCTTTGTTTGCAATTACAGAGGTCAAACGTTTCCTGTAGTTTTTCACCAGGTTTGACACACTGCAAAAGGGATTTTGGCCCACTTCTCCACACAGATCTTCTCTAGATCAGTCAGGTTTCTGGGCTGTCGCTGAGAAACACGGAGTTTGAGCTCCCTCCAAAGATCCTTTATTGGGTTTAAGTCTGGAGACTGGCTAGGCCACGCCAGAACCTTGATATGCTTCTTACAGAGCAACTCCTTGGTTATCCTGGCTGTGTGCTTCAGGTCATTGTCATTCAGGTCATTGTCATGTTAGAAGACCCAAATTCGACCCATCTTCAGCTCTAACTGAGGGAAGGAGGTTGTTCCCCAAAATCTCGCAACACATGGCCTTGGAAACGGTGGTCCCAGCTCTTTTCAGGTCATTGATCAGCTCCTCCCGTGTAGTTCTGGGCTGATTTCTCACCTTTCTTAGGATTATTGAGACCCCACGAGGTGATATCTCGCATGGAGCCCCAGCCTGAGGGAGATTGACAGTCATGTTTAGCTTCTTCCATTTTCTAATGATTGCTCCAACAGTGGACCTTTTTTCACCAAGCTGCTTGGCAATTTACCCGTAGCCCTTTCCAGGCTTGTGGCGGTGTACAATTTTGTCTCTAGTGTCTTTGGACAGCTCGTTGGTCTTGGCCATGTTAGTAGCAGTAAGTAGATTCTTACTGATTGTATGGGGTGGGCAGGTGTCTTTATGCAGCTAATGACCTCAAACAGGTGCATCTAATTTATGATTTTAAATGGAGTGGAGGTGGACATTTTGAAGGCAGACTAACAGGTCTTTGAGGGTCTGAATTCTAGCTGATAGACAGGTGTTCAAATACTTATTTGCAGCTGTATCATACAGATAAATAGTTTAAAAAATCATACATTGTGATTTCTGGATTTTTGTTTTATATTATGTCTCTCACAGTGGACATGCACCTACGATGACAATTTCAGACCCCTCCATGATTTCTAAGTGGGAGAACTTGCAAAATAGCAGGGTACTTATTTTCCTCACTGTATATAGCGGTTTACTCCTCAACACAGCGGGAACTGGTTCGACTCCGACCTGCGGCCCTTTGCTGCATGTCATTCTCCCCCCCACTTCATATCTTCAGCTGTCCTGTCAAAATAAAGGCAGAAAAATGCCCCCAAAAAATAATCTTTAAAAAAAAACAACTTCAAAATGACTTCCCCCAGCCTGCCTATGGTCCCACAGTGGCTAGAAATGGCAATAGGTGTAAACCGAGCCCTGGGTATCCTGCTCTGCCTTTGAGAAAATGAAAGCTCAGATGGGCCGACCTGGAATCTTGCTCCTTTTGAGGTCATAAGGTGCAAGGTTACCTCCCCGTTCTCTGCTTTGCCCACCCAGAGTATTTGGCCCACCCAAGAGAGAGAGGGACTTCATAGCTTTTAAACGATCAAAGTGGCAGTGGCCAAGGCTACCCCCCACACCAATTCTGAAACCAAGGCGGAATTTTGGGAAAGAGACTTCACATATGGTATTAGGATAACACTAAAGTAAGGTAGGTAAGGTATATAAAAGCATCCAAAGTGCACCATGTCATGTGACCTTAAAAAAAAAGTACTGTATTTTAAAAGATCTACATACCTACACACTAATAAAATAGACTTTGTCTAGGATCTTTGTTTAGGAATGCGTGAGGCAGACAGCCATGGTGGTGCTGCTTTATTTCCATTATCGAGTATCCATTTTCATATTTGAATGTCTGTTTTTTTTTTTACAAACCAAATATACTAATATTGGGGTGGCAGTAGCTCAGTCCGTAGGGAGTTGGGCTGGGACCATAGGGTTGCTGGTTCAATTCCCGTACGGACCAAAATGGTGGTGGACTGGTAGATGGAGAGGTGCCAGTTCACTTCCTGGGCACTGCCAAGGTGCTCTTGAGCAAGGCACCGAACCCCCAACTGCTCGGGCGCCTTTCCTCACTTTAACATCTCTCCATTAGTGCATGTATAGGTCCTGAGCATGTGTGTGTAATTCAGGCCTGTGTGAGTGTAAAGTGTAGTTTCCTCTTGTGGGGTTAATAAAGTATAATAAGAATATAGAATATATGTTGACAGCCCTAGCTGCCAGTCAGGCTAGCTGCTTTTTTAGGATAGGGAATTCAGCTGGAGTACAACTGAGCTAAAGAACTACAGTCAAGCAACTCAAGTGCCTACGAATCCTAGCATCCCCCAAGGCATTCCAAGGGGAATATGAGCAATGATTGTCTGGGGAAGACGAGGACTACTGTACTTCTCTGCTTTACTTTCTCTCTGTCTCGTTCTCTACCATTAGTAATCTGCATTTAGGGGAGGGTCAGCCAGACAGAGCACACCATGTATGTGTTAAATTGCAGGGAGATGATTATTTCTATTTTTTCTTTTGACTGGTAAAGTGCAAGGCACAGTACACAGAGTGTTGCAACTGCAATAGACAAAGCAAAAGACTAATATTTTGTCCTCATCTAGGTTTACAGGAGAGGAGAGGAGAGGAGAGGAGAGGAGAGGAGAGGAGAGGAGAGGAGAGGAGGCACCACAACAGTTGGCCTTATGAACTGGTGGAATAATTGCTGAATAAATAAAAGATAGCTCTAAATGTATCTGCACTCTTTCAGGCTATTTATTGCATATTAATCTACCACATGCTATTACTGTAACTGTTACATTATTATAATCACCATAAACTCTGACCCACATGCAGGGGAGAGACTCAGCCTGTGGTTAACAAACTCCATATACCACCCTACTATGCTACCCATAAAAGACTTAATTTGTAGGACCACACACAAACACACACAGCTTTTATGCAGTGAGCATCCATCATTGGCAGTTTCACCACTACTGAGCAGTCCAGACATCCAGGGAGGAGAAGGCCATTAAACCTGGAACTTTCCCCTGTGAGAGAGAAAGTCTCTGAGGCAGAATGGTGGAAATGGGCGGTTAAGAATGTGGCTCGTGGTGGTTGCATTAGTGCATCTGTACCTGTTCAAATGTGTAGGGAGAAAAACCCCAGAGTATTTGTAGAGCAGAGACATCTCTCAAAAGCTGTAAATCAGAAAGGTATGATAAAAGAAAAGAAAAAGTTGTGCAGTTAACGTCTGTCAGTCAACAGGCCTTCACGGGGCAAGAATACCCAATGTAAATGTCATGACCAAGCCACAAGGCAAAGCAAACACACGCACACACACATGCACACACACACACACACACACACACACACACACATGCACTTATAAAATGGAGTAAATTCTCTCTGGGTGGGTAATATTCAGCTGACAACTTTATCACTGCACAACCTCTGAAGATGGGCTTATAATTCTGAAAAACAGCCAGTGACACCAAAGATTCCCACAACGCACTCTTATTAAAGGGCGTAACTCAAAAGCCTCATAAAAGCAGTGGACATCAGCATGGTGGTCGACACACACACACACACACACACACACACATACACACACACACACACACACGATAAGGTGGAAAATTAAGCTGTATTGCCCAAGTTCAACAAGAACAGCGGCTGGTCTCGGTTTTGTTTCTCGTGCATTTGTGTAACATCGTTTCTCCCAGCCATCAGCTTTGTTTATGCAAGTCATCTGTCGGCCTTAGATAGCCAACTCTTTATTGGGTCAGCAGTTTAGCACCCTGTTATCAGCCACAATTCTGAAAGGATTTTTAAAGGTCTGTTTCACCGTTAAAAAGATTTATTTTAACACATGCATCAGGCTTCCTTCCGCCAGAAGTAAAAACAAGAAAACATCTTGAAATTAATGGATCTGAACTCTGGCCATCTCTGCACATGTTAAGTCGTTTAAGTAGATAAACCAAATGTCATCTTCTATGGCAGGGGTCATCAACTAAATTTTCAATTTTTTTTTCTAAGCAGACACTTAGGGGGACAGATTTTCACATAAATAAAATAAATTGTATTTATACCTAATATGCCTATTCATTAGATAATGTCACTTTCTTACTAAATTAATGCTTTGATTTTTTTACATTTATAAGTGTGAGCAAACTCCTAAAAAACATCAAACTCTATTATGAAAACTGGCTCTTTAACTCAAAAATTATTTCAGACTAGGCAGTGCAGTTTACTGCGGAGTGATGGTTAAAGTCTGTGATTATGGAAACATGTAGTATGCAGTGTCCTGATTGGTAGAAAACGTTTGTAGAAAGAAAGGCCTGTTGTCAGATAAAAATGTCACTGTCAAAGACCGCAGCTTTATTGAACAATGGACAGATGCGTGTCCTGTCTGCCTCATTTGCAAAAAAACTATGCTGTTGCTCAAGAATACAACTAGCATCATCTTTAAAAATGAAGAACACAAACATGAAAAGAATGTAATTCATGTGCATATAAAGTAGCCACATGTAAGGCTGCAACTTACGATTATTTTAATAATCGATTAATCTGTTGATTCATTTCCAATTAATTTCCAACCATTTATTCAATGACAGAACTGACATACAGGTGGCTCCTTGAACATCCCTGAGCTGTTACAGTAATAATTCAAATAAAGCCGTCATCTTCAACCATCGTCAGAGGCCTAATGTCAGTGACGAGCATGTTGAGGATACTATCTGTCAAGACAGCAGCTTGCTGTGGCGTACATGATGCATTTCCTATCAAAAAGCTTCTCATGGTTTGCTATTTTTTTTTGGAATCAAAGTAACTTATTGAGTGGCGTAATAGTCGTGTGAAAGTTGTGTGAATAATGAAACTTGTTGCCAACTGTTTTAATAATCCAATTTTATCGATTTTAACGATTCGTTATTGCAGCCCTGGCCACATGGATCTGTTTTGGTCTTATAATACAGCCATAGACCTACTGCTCCAGTGGAGAGGATGGTTTGTTTAGCCAGCAGTTAAGTTTACAAGAATTTGTCAAAATTTCAAGATTTGTGGTAAACTAAGATAAACAGTTATAAATTGTAGTCTATTTGCGGAGGAGAGCTGTGTTTGCATAAAACAGTTTGGTGGATGAGAGTGGACTGCGCAGAGCAGATTGAAATATCGCTTCCTACATGTTTTTTCCTGTAGAACAGCTAGGTAGGTATTGATGAGTATTTACTTTTAGGTTTTATTGTACCTACTTACAGTAAGGAGCATAGCGTAGTTCATCTGCTCCAATAATCCTGTCGGTATCGTCCCCCCGCTGTGTGCGGATGGAGCATGGGCATTGCTGTTCAGAATTCAGAAGTCTATCTTCCAAAACGCTTGTATCCAAATGGATTGTGCTTGAAGCTGCATGGCATTTTGTCTGGTTTACCTGGGTGCTGTCCAGTTTGACTTAACTTTAGATTCGCAATACTGAAACTTATCATTAGCATGTGAATAGGTTTGCGCTTTCCCTGCTGTGAATGCTCGGAATGCTTGATGCCAGATTGCATTTATGTCTCATTTTTGTTATTATTCTGCAGGCCAGACTGAAAGCTTTGGTGGGCCAGATGTGGCCTGAAATTGTTGCTGTAGTGTCCTTTATTTGATCTATTGTGATGCATGCTTGATTTCACTTGAAGAGAGAGCAGAAACTTCACCATAAGCCTGAACAATGTACACTAACTCCCCGGATTGTAAAAGCACTCTGTGTACTTTTTCAAGATTTCTTTAAAATATCGTCAAGATGGATTCAGGCTTGATTTAAACTCCATGGACTAGCAAAGAGTTAAATGATCAACCAAAGCTTCTGTGCATTTATACTGAACTCCTCCCATGTCAGGAACCATGTTCTGCACTGCTGAGTCACAGCTCTGGGACACATATGAAAAACAGCAGAAGGTAAAATATGAATGTAAGTAGTCTGTCGCAGTCAAACTACAAACAGTATGACAGGAAGCATTTAAACAGCATCTGTCCCTAGTGTTAATTTTGTCTCCTATTTTTAATTTAGTCATATTCTTAGTCTTGTGTCATATTTAGTCATTCACATATGTTTTTTTTTGTTAGTCAAGTTTTAGTCACTTAAAAGTCTCGTCATTTTAGTCTATTTTTAGTCAAAACATTTTAGTCTTTTTTTAAATAAATCATTTCTGAGACTATTTCTGATAACCATTTAAATCAAATAGTGTTTCACACATCTCAAATATTGGTTAAATGTCATAATTACCTGACAAAATACACTTGTTTTTGTTGAATGCAGCTTTGTTAAATACGTCTGGTTTTATATTGAGCATTCCTTCATGCAAATAAACTCGTATACAGATGCATGTTAGATAAGCGCTAGGGCTCCTGGGCTCTACAGCACGTTGTTTTGTTGCCAGCAGTTACATACATTTCTCCAGCTGTTCTGCAGGCTGTTTAACAGCAGCGCCAGCACTCCTTTCCTTGCCCCGGGGCCGGGGTACATCGCTACGCGCTGTAACGGCTTCTCCAGCAGTCTGAACCGGGCTTCCTCTCTCCCCTGCCCGGGCCACATCATTACTTGGATGTGTGACGGTTAGATGAAAAAAAGGGGACACGCCAAATCTCTAGATGAGCCGCAGCCGAGCCGAGTGGGGGAAAAAATACTGGGAACCAAACAATTGGCCTGTTTGGAACAGGCACGCGCACCAAATGAGCACTGCACTAGTTTATCTCATGATGAAAAAGTAGAGACGATTGTAAACGAAAATGAAGAGAGATTTTATCTTAGTTTTTATTTTATGCTAAACATTTTAGTCTTGTCCTTTTTGTCAAGAATAATGTCAATTTAGTTTTAGTCAGCATTTTTGGACATTGGTGCAGTCTTGTCATCGTCTCGTCTTCATCATGGAAAAAAAGGTTGAGGGCAAACACATTTAGTCTTGTCTCGTCTGATGAAATTAACACTATCGGGCCCTGAGGCTGACGGCAAAGAAAGGTCACAAAACTGTACTGTTCCCTCTCTACCTGTGGGGGATTTGACTTGATACTTTAACAATTTTTAACAAGGCAGCACATACCGTATAGTACCCTTCCACTGTAGACACACTCACACATAGACTAAATGGATTAGAGGGTCTGCAATATCTGTACAAAATCTTAAATATTTCTAGGATTGGGATTTTAGCAATTAGTTTCAAATAATAAAATAGCATAAGCATAGCTTTAAAAATAGTCAAATGTTACTGCAGGTCTATAGGCAGTAGGCCTTTCTGCAAAATAGCCCTGGGAAGAATCTTGTTTTGGTGGAAGATGTTTACGTTCAAAGGTTGTTTTAGTCAAAAAGAAAACTCAGATTGAACAGATAGTCTGGCTAGTTGTCTCAATTTACCCTGCACAGATCTCAGGAGAAGTTAACCATAGTCGTCAAAAACCCACCGGAGTTAAAAATTCCAACACAAAGAAAACGAAAGGTAACGAACATCTGGCCGAAAAGATTGACATCCAGCGGGATTCTACAGCACTCTAGCAATCCCGGGAGTGGAACATTGTGGATATACACTCACCTAAAGGATTATTAGGAACACCTGTTCAATTTCTCATTAATGCAATTATCTAATCAACCAATCACACGGCAGTTACTTCAATGCATTTAGGGGTGTGGTCCTGGTCAAGACAATCTCCTGAACTCCAAACTGAATGTCAGAATGGGAAAGAAAAGGGATTTAAGCAATTTGGAGCGTGGCATGGTTGTTGGTGCCAGACGGGCCGGTCTGAGTATTTCACAATCTGCTCAGTTACTGGGATTTTCACGCACAACCATTTCTAGGGTTTAGAAAGAATGGTGTGAAAAGGGAAAAACATCCAGTATGCGGCAGTCCTGTGGGCAAAAATGCCTTGTTGATGCTAGAGGTCAGAGGAGAATGGGCCGACTGATTCAAGCTGATAGAAGAGCAACTTTGACTGAAATAACCACTCGTTACAACCGAGGTATGCAGCAAAGCATTTGTGAAGCCACAACATGCACAACCTTGAGGTGGATGGGCTACAACAGCAGAAGACCCCACCGGGTACCACTCATCTCCACTACAATTAGGAAAAAGAGGCTACAATTTGCAAGAGCTCACCAAAATTGGACAGTTGAAGACTGGAAAAATGTTGCCTGGTCTGATGAGTCTTGATTTCTGTTGAGACATTCAGATTGTAGAGTCAGAATTTGAACATGGATCCATCATGCAATGAGTTCACTGTACTAAAATGGCCCCCACAGTCACCAGATCTCAACCCAATAGAGCACCTTTGGGATGTGGTGGAACGGGAGCTTCGTGCCCTGGATGTGCATCCTACAAATCTCCAACTGCAAGATGCTATCCTATCAATATGGGCCAACATTTCTAAAGAATGCTTTCAGCACCTTGTTGAATCAATGCCACGTAGAATTAAGGCAGTTCTGAAGGCAAAAGGGGGTCAAACTCAGTATTAGTATGGTGTTCCTAATAATCCTATAGGTGAGTGTAGACTAGTGTGTAAAAAGAGTGCTGTTTATACTGTGCTTCAGTTCTTAAATATGTTTTGGAGGTAATTCAGTGCTGCTTGTCTGTCTAAATGACTAATTGCGGCAAGCTTCATTGGCCAAATCACCACTGACAGATGTACATGCTGTACATGCAGTGCATGCTGTACATCTAAGTTTTAATGTATGAGAATGTTTGAGAGGGTATTTTGCATCTACCCATGTGTAAAAAAGAAAATAACACACTAACATGCTGCTAGAAAATCATTGGCTAGTGCTTTAGTAACTTCTGGAATGTGTGTTCATGAAATTGTCTGGATTACAGAGCTGGAAAGCTGTTATGGATGCACAACAAGAAGAAAAATGTCCAGTGCTTTCTTTGAGTTTCTGCTAACTGAAACTAAGGATGATCAGCTAGTGGTTTGGATTTAAGTGCCTCTGTAAGATCCTGATGCTTAATATGAATCACACCGTACCACACACATTATCAGAATTGAGAAAAATGAAAAAAGTGGGATTTATATATTATTGATATAATTTATATATATTGAACATTCTTATAACACACGCACTGTTAATGTGTAGGTTTGTTTGTGTGTACAGTACTGCATGTGTCTTTGTGAAGCTTCCAAACTATTTTAGTTTTTTTTTTGAGCAGCTGCTCTCCATGCAGTGCTGTTTGTACTCTCCTTATCTATCACATGTTGCTGCGGGCACGCAGAGAGGCGAAGAGAGTGATGAAAGGCGAAGAAAGATGAGGTGGTGATGAAAAGAAGAGTGTGAAGAGGAGAAGATTATCATCATCCTGCCTCGCTCCCTCAATGCAGCTGTGTGATTACTTTTTATTTCTTTACTCAAGAATGCAGATAGATAAATACATACACCCGCTATCTACTAATAACATTCTGGACAAAGGAAGTGTTGTGGGGGGATGATGAATTTAAGTGGGATGTAAAGTACTGTACTGATAGGAAATCAGAATGTCAATCTGGTTGCAAGAGGAAGGGAACATTTTCATATCCAAGTAGAAAAACTATGCCAGCAGGACATACTGTACATGATAATGATGTACCAACACATGCAGTAATCACTCTCGAGTGCTGAATTTTGACCACCCACTGAAACTAAAGAGGAAAGAAGAGACAAGAATGACCTTTTTCATAACAAGAGAAATGGAAGACTTGGCAGACTGTGTGTGTGTGTGTACTGTATGTGTGTGTGACTGTGTTTGTTTTGGGAATGAGGCTTCTTACCATCAGTTAGCCGTGTGGTGCTGACAGTGCACTACAGCTGAGCCACAGCAGAGCGATCTGGGACCTGCTTTGACATTTTCAACTTGATTCATTAATTTATGGTTGGCAGATCTGGTGACATGCTACCTTAAACGAGCTTTACACCCTGCCTGTGCAGCCACTTGAAAAGCGTGATTTGTGTTATACAAATAACACTTCTTTACAAAGGCTGAGTGTATACTCATCTGGTCCATGATGCCAAGCTTTACCATAAACTACTGCCCATAAATACAAGCAGTCTTCTCCGCTTTATATCCCTCCTCATAGGAGATTACTTATGTTATTGAGACGCTCAGACAATCTTTCATAATCTTAAATGAAAAATAAATCCTTCTGCAAATGAATGTGATTGAGACAAGCGTTTGCTTCTTGTGTTGGTAACATTCCTGGGGCAGCCATTTTGTGCTAAATCCAGATTTGAGGATAATTCCTAATGCTGCTCTGTTTACAATAGTATTATGAGTCTGTATACAGGTCAGAATCATGGTCTGTGATTAACAAAGGGGAGGCAGCTCGTTTTCAAACCAACATGGTTACGGTATAAATTACAGGAACGTCAGTCTGTCTGTGTGTGACTGTTATTCGCATATCTATCGAACCGTTAGTCTGAATGATTTCAAACTTGACAGGTGTCTTGCTACGGGTATGAGTAAGTGCAGTGCCAAGTCGCTACATTGTTTTAGAAATGCAAAAGATATTGGCTTTGAATCCAGTACAATATTTCCTGTTTTGTTGAATAAGGTTGGTAAAAAAGGCGTTAACTTGAATTTTCCATGTCTATTGTTTCGCTAGGATGAAACTCAATAAAAAGCCATTTTCCAACACTAAATATCAAACAAAAGCTATGCACAATATTGTATTAAGTTGCAGTGAGCTTTACATTCACCCCTTCTAAAGATAATCTTAGAGATTATTCCTCCAGAGCACTGTGCAATGCGAATCTATCTCGGAGCAGACCAGGCAAAGACAACCGTTTTCATCAGACTCGACCTGGGTTAATACTACTGCTAACTTATAACACTAATAACATTACCGTTGCCAAAATACACCCCCCTCAATCCTCCATCAAATCCATATTTCACAGTGAACTGTCAAGCTACAATGTTAAATTCATTAACGATCATACAAGATAAGACAACACCGCCGTCATTATAAACGCCGACTGTAGTGATATCAAAATGCAATATTGTTGACGAAAAGACAACACTAAAATTGTCTCTCTCTCTCTGTGTCTGATGGTTGATGAGCGCAGATATGTGCTGATTAGCTGATAACTCCACATTTTCATTGTGATATTTTGTGATCAAATTCTGAATGTGCAACATTCTCTGTCAGCTAAATGTAGTAGTAGGCCTACAATGTCTTCCTCCGATGTATAAGTAGTAGGCATCTGTATGTTTCCTCCTTAGTGTAAATATATATTTTTTCTTTATGTTGTCTGCATCTTATTATATATTAGCATGTCTGTCTTGATTGATTGTTGTCACAGTTAAATGAACATAAGAAGAAATACATAAACAAAAATGTGCAATCCTTTTTAACTTAATGTTTTACTAAATTAAATAACAAAAATACAAATTCTTATTAAAGTAATACATTTTGTATGCCCTTATAATCGTAGACATTTAGGATGGGTATAATAGAATAAGTAGTCTTGAAGTTACAAAATATATTTTGTACTTACAACCACTTCTTAAGTCTGCATGCTCTAAAACCCCTCTACACTCAATACTGATACACAACACACCTGCTACTGACAGTGGTGGTGTTTCAGATTTTCTTTTGCTGGTGTTATGGGGTTGCTCGACGTTTCAGGGAGGGTGCTCTGAAAATTAAAGTTTCCCTTGACACACATAGCCTAACGTTACAAAAACACGCACCCACCTCCACCGCGGTTTACTAAGTAAGTGAACGAGAAGGATAGAGAGATTGATTTATGATTTTATGCACTAAAGTTGCCGATGCAAAAGCACTATAAAACTCTGATTAGCTCTGACCGAACATATTTTAAAATACAGCCAACAAGCTTGTTTTAAACAATCATTGCTGCAGCTCTCATATAGCAGAAGAGTAGGCTAATGCACTCAAACACATTTTCTAGGCTAAAAATAAACTAATGTCCAGTGCGTTGTATAACTTTGGATTTGGTGATCCATTTATTCACACTACTGTAAAACACATGTTCACTGTAATGTTCAACTACAAGACAGAGATAAGAGTAAAGTTGTTGCATAGACCCCTATTAGATGACTCCTCACCCACTGTGGCCTGGCTGTGCAATCCCCTGGTCTAACGTTATTTTCAGCAGTGTAACGTAATTCTTCCTTAGCGGTGATCACGGTCGCGGTTAGGTCATCTTCCACTGGTTGCTTTTCTTCGTTCTGGTTGGTGACAGGTTTACCATATCTCTCCGTCTTATTTACAGGATTTGATAATGTCTCCACAAGTTGACGTTTAGGGAGTAAAAAACAATCCATTGCTAACGTTACGCTTACATTGCTAATCCTAACGGTTCCAAGTATTGCAATCTTCTTCTTCTTCTGTGTAAATTTGTTACTGCTGAAGTAAATTCAAAAGTGTATGCTTCGTTCATTGGCCAAATACAATCACCTGTGTTTGCTTCATGTTTTTTAGTCTACAAATAATCGGTTTGTTTAATGAATGTGTTTATTCATTTTTTAAATAAAATTAAAGTATTTCCACATTAACGAAAAAAGTCTAAAAAAACTAAACTAATGTCATCTTTTGTGGACGTTGTTACTAGAGTAGCACTTGATACATCCATGGTGTAGTGTAATTCAGAGGGCAGATTCAAAACAAAACTATAAATCAGGCATTAGTGAGAGCGAGAACATCAGGCCAGTGAGTGATGTCAGTGCCTGTGTGGTGAAGCGAGGAGAGCAACCACCGGTGAGCGGTGTTGGACTTTAGCATAGCAACTGTGTGAGGAGAAAGCAAGAGGAAAAAGAGACAGCAAAGATGACGTAGTGAGTTAACAGAGAACACCAAGCTTCTTAAGACACGGTGGCTTCATCTGTTGATAATACTGTCGGTGAAGTGACTGTTGTTACAACGTAGAGACTGCAGTGCACACAGAGTGTCACGCACACAGCACACCTTTTTGTTTAATTAAATTGCACAGAATGACATTCATCGTGCCGCCCTACCAGAGATCCAAACAGTGTTGCCTGTAGAACATCCGTTTCTTTGGATTTGCATTTGCATTAGGTTTAGCTAGGTGTACTTAATAAACTGGTAACTATCATAACATAGTTGCAAAGAAATACATTATATTATATACTTCAAGGTACATCCAAGCACTGTGATTGTGAAATCGCACTACACAGAGGAAAGGGTTCAAATATCTCTAGGTAGTCACTCTTACATCCATCACTTAGTATTCATACAGTCTTTCCTGATTTCCTCCTATCTCAATTGGGTGCATTATGTGCAGTTTAATATATTAAGTTCATGTATCATTTTGATGATATTAGGACACATACAGCCTATCTGCCCGCAGCATCACACACACACTCAGACTTTTTTGTGTGGTGCTCAACAGTGTTTTGAATCCAAAAGTGATTGTGGAGACAAGAGTGATAAATCTATGTCCCATGTGTCCACATCAAAGAGAGATATATAACCACAGGCCATTACATTATGTGTGCTACTGTGTGTATGTCTGTGTGTTCAGGTGTACTTTTTGTACAGTAAAAGCAAGAAAATGTGAAAGTGCATGTGTGAGTGTGTTTATGTGTAACTGACTGGAAATATATACAGCTCAGCGTTATCTCTTATACACTCTCACTTATCCAGACAGCTCCATAATAATAACGAAGCCAAGTTTTCACTGACTGAGTGGGTCCCATCTCTATTCTAGCCGCAGGAGGCTACTTCTCCTATGAATGTTGGGAAGGCAGGCAATGATGATTACATAAATTATGGTGAGTGTTTGAGTGTGTGTGTGTGTGTGTGTGTTAGCATGTATGGGAAGAGTGGACACCTTCAGGTGGAAAAAGTGAGTGAGAAGTTGGAGACAATATGTGTTCATGCATGTATAAATATGCAGAATTAAATTCATCTTTTAGTTGGGTAAAATATGTTTATCATCTCTCAACAGACTAATGCATTCCATCCATTCTCATTTATTCCCATTCACTTGTTGGCTAATTGACTAAGAGGATGGACATGATGTAGCCAAATGTCACCTCGGTGCTGCTTCCAATTCTATCAAATGAAGGAAGCGATTAAGCAATTCTCCCTCCACCATTAACCAGTTACCTCATTGGCCGTCAGTCATCGGGACGTAACCCTCCAGCAGTACACAGTCCATAAAGGTGACAGCCCTCAGTGACATGTATATGGCTCTGAGATACAAAGTGGTTACAATGCTAATAACAGCTTTCAGCTTTATAAACTGCTTTATATAAGACAGTATGTGTGTGTGGGGGTCATCTGACAGGGCTTGTGTCAAAACAAGATTTTCAAGAGCTTCTCAAGTCACCTTAATAACTATGAAGAGGCACTATAGCAAAGCAGAGCCAGTTCTGCTTGACATAGACACAGTAATTCAGAGTTTCAGGACCACTGATAGAGCTCTTTGTCCATGTTGTTTTTACAATTAAGACAATAGAGTCTGACTTCCTATCCAGGGGCCATGAGAAAAATGTGAATTTCAGTATTATTTAAACCTAAAACTTTTAGGTAATTTCCAGGTGTGTAAAATGGGATATTTTAAAAAATCAGCCTAAAACATGTGTTTTCAAGTTGACATCAAATTACTTTAATATATTCATGATACTGAACTTCTTGTGTGCTGCAAAGTATTTTTTTGACTGTGGTTGCCTGGTACTGTATTAAAATGTACTATTTAGTATTAATTGATGTCAAACTGAATGGAAAGGTTTTTTTTTCCTTTTTACAGAAATGCTGTTTTCATTCCTGTCATTTATCCTGACTGATGTTAGGCTACCGTGACTGTAACCCAACACTTCAAGAAGATTTTTTACTATAAAAGTTTTCCAGCCTCCCTGTTAGGCTTTTCATGTGAAAAATCTCAAAATCTTTCCTTTGTTCCAAGTTCCAACAATAAAAACACTTAATTTGCACTGAACCTTGACTACACTGTTCAGTAGCACTTTGTCACGGCTTCCATTTCAATAGTTTGAACTTTTAATGAAGAAATGCTTGCTGTTGCATAGACAAATCACCTTAATGTCAGGAGAAGCTCGCAGACAAGTTTCAACTTACATTAGCTGTTCAGGTTTAATTACTTATGTTAACTAGCATGTTAGTTAGCAGTAATTAGCCTGTGCCTATATTATCTCCTAACATATACCTACGCTCTCCGTCTCTGCAAGATTGGGAATAACTGAGATTTCTCTTGGCACAGCTACCGGAAGACTTACAACTTTCAGACAGGTTCCAAAGTCACATATATGTAGGTACGAGAGACAGCGGGACGCGACGGGAGAAAGACGCCGCTAAGCTGGCCTGGCCCTGAGCAATATACTATATAATACTATATTAGCTTTAATCAACCAGAGAGCAGCTTTCTGCAGTGAAAAATGGCTGGGAGAAAAACTAAAAAATCGCCTTCTGCATTTTTTTTTTGCTTTTCCTTCCATTGTACCAAACTCGTAAAGCCTCTATTCCTGAGTACTCTGTTCTCCCATTTCTCTTCCTGAGAACTCTAGCTCTGTAATCATTTACTTCCATCTTCATCTCGTCAAACTAAACGTGTGAAAGTGTCAGTCAGAGGAGTTCTTCAATAACGTTGTGGAAGTCGATTGCAGCATCTAATCATCCCAATCTAATTTCTAATGTGTTTGCCATTTCCATCTCTATCTTTAACCAGACCTCCAGGCCACTCACAGCCTGCACAGGAAACTGAGCAGGGAACACAAAAATCAAGGCCCTCCCATTCACTGCCGATAAGCGTTGGTGGCAGTAGGATTTATTTTATTTTTTTATAATTTGAGCCTTTTTCATTACTGTGCAAGCTGTCACTGAGGGAGAACTTGTTCCCTTTGGATCACATAATCAGATAGATGATGGCAGGAGAATAAGATTTAAGACTCACTCTGCTGATAGACACACACTGATGCATGCACAAATGTATGCACACTCAAGGACGCATGCACATACTTCATAAAGCCTTATGAAAACAGTAGTGTAATGTAACTAAGTACATTTAGTCAATCACTGTTCTTAAGTACAATTTTATGATACTTGCATTTCCATTTTCTACTACCATTCAATTCTAGTACACTACAATTCAAAGGGAAATAATAAACCTTTTACTCCACTACATTAATTTTAATATCTTTAGTTACTTTGCAAATGTACATTTTAAGAATTCACAAGCAACCCAGTAGTACATAAAGTAATTCAAATTAGCCCGATCAGCTGTGACGTCAAAGTGATTTACACACGTAATTAATGCATTGATTAATTTGAATCCAATAACATGATATTAATTCTGAAATGAGACCTTCAGCAAAACTTTTACTTTTGATACTTTAAGTATATTTAGAAGCTAATATTCACACACACACACACACACACACACACACACACACACACACACACACACACACAAATCCTGATAGGGAAATGTAATAAAAGAATAGAGCCAGGAAGGAATATCTGCCTTAATAAAAGGAAAAAATGTCTAGCTCAATAATGTAGTCTGCAGAATGGAGACTGCTGGGGCTAGCAGAGAGATGCATGGCAATAATTACAGGAGTATGAGCACAAATATACACTTAGTCAAAGACGCACACACACACACACACACACACACACACATTAATGGACAGGCCTACTGTTCAATGAAAAGCAGCAGTATTAAAAGGCAAAGGAGAGACAATATCTGCCTCACAGTAGCTATGCACTTTCTGTCAACCCATATTTTAAAAAATTTTAAAAAGTTTGATAAGGGAAAGAGCATACACAGAAAGGGAAAAAGTGGAAAGAGGAGAGTACTTTTCAGGTCAGTTCTCGGTTGCCTTCCTACATTAATTAGACAGGGTTGTGTATGTGAGAGAGACAAAAAAGAGAAAGAGTGGCAGAGAAAGAGTGTGTTATTGCGTGTGTGAATATACAGTATGTGCACGTGTTTATGTGAGTATGCAAGCTAATAGAGTAGAGGGAAAAAATTGATAGAGCACAGTATTGCAATATTTTCCGTGGCAATACTGTATTGATACATGGACGCCAGGTATCAATCTTTGATTATATACTGTATGTGCTCAGTTTGTCTGCTTGACACTCCCATTGTGCAGAAATAAAATTTAAGTGAGATGAACATTCATATTTATCTTTATTATTCATCTTTTTGGAAAGAACAGATGAAAGTTTTCCATTTGGGGTATAATTTGAAGTTGGAAAAAAGAAAAAAAAATTGCAATAAATCACAGAATATTGCAATATGTTTTAAATTGCAATAATATCAGATTGTGATTGTGACAAGCAACATGATAATATTGTATTGAGGGGCCTCTGGTGATTCCCACCCCTACAAGCTAAAGTGCGTAGTTAATTGGACAAGGAAGCAATGTATGGAGAGGGCAGAATGAGGCCCTCTCCTCCTCATATATCCCCTCTCTGCCAGACGATTGTCATAAATCCAGAAAAGGGTTTACTTATCAGTACTTAACAGTAATTGGCCTTTTCTTACATTTAGTCCATACCATATTACAGCTGAATACTGAGAGGAACAGACAGACAGACCGACAGATGTATTAAGCATATGGTCTTGTAATGTGACAATGTCTTACTTGATTATTTTAAAGGACGACATTACAATATGTTGGTGTAATTATCACAATTACAGTTTTACAACCAATAGTATACCTATATACAAAAAATACAACAATAAAGAAATGGGTTTATTACAAACAAAATGGACACCTCTCAAAACTACAATTGATAACTTTTACAACAAAAAAAAATCTTGTCATATACAGTATATTTATACATATAAAGAAAAAACAATAAATGGCACAATGGTATTTTACAAAAATATAAAACCAGCTTACGGAGCCGGACCCCAACACTCCCATCACTATTGTTGATCCACAGCTGCAGTGTCCATGCTGTCTCAAAGCTCAGTTAGTCTCCTATGTTTGAGGTGAAGAAAGTAGTACTTCCCAGAAGTCGTATTTCCCCACGGAACATACGGACGCTGTGTGTGTGTGTGTGTGTGTGTGCTCACATGCGTTACATTAGGCTGCAGGTAAGAAACCTTTTTTGAAATATGTTTTTATTTAAAGTATCTGTGCGTCTTTGCCTAAAACTGAAAGTATTTTCAGTAGTGTCTGTTCTGCTGTTAAGTATTGTGCTTCTTAGAATGGTTTGCACCACAGGTAAGAAACCTTTTTTACTTTACTAAATACTTTAAGCTTTCTCTTTGTTAAAGTCTCTGCAATTAGAGTTCTTGGATTTTATTTATGTGCAACATTATGTTGTATAATCAAAGTTTTGCACAATAAATGTTCTCAAAACTACATACTATGTTTCTTTCTTTTTTTTAAAAAAATATTTTTTTTTGATTGTATAATGCCGAATTTGTAGTCTGAAAGGTTTTTGTACAATAAACAGTTGCTCACAAAAAAAAATACATTTAGCCATTTGGCTTTCCTTAGGGTCTATGTAACTTTGTCTCAAATGGTTCTATTATAATTTATGTATTGTGATATATATCGTTATTGCAAGATTCTGCAATGTATATTGCAAGATGGCCATATGTGTAGGGATCGCCCATCCCTACACACAATATGCCACCAAAAAACCTTCAGTCTCTCAAATAGTGCAAGAACATGTTATAGAAAGTAAAAAGAAAAGTGGAGGGAAGTAAATTGGTACCCATGCTACTGTCATGTATTTAACAAGCACTTATCTCTCAGCACCTTGGGTACCCTTGTGTTTTAGATGTTTACAAAGCTATGCATGACCAAAACACCAACTGGCAGCACAACGAGTGCAGAGAGTAGCCCACACTGTGTTGTCATATGTGTCCTCTAAACATATGATTGTGTGAGAGAGAATAGATAATGTGCCCAGTAACAAAATACATTATGACACATTTTTTAATTTAAGAATTTGTGAAAATGTTTTACTAACTCGGTCAAACAAATCAACTTTGTGTAGTTGCTGGGCCATTATCTCGTTTACACAAACAGGGAGTGAGTGTGAATGTGTGCAGATGGAAAATGAAGGGTAGTACAGTGAGTATTTATCTAGTCATAGAGATAGAGTTGTGTTTACCTTCACAAAAGCTGACGCAGATATGCATATACACTGAAAATGTACTGAGACAAAAAAAAAACACATCCTACCCACCTTTGCCCTCAGCAGGAAAGCCTTGTGTGTGTGCAGTGTGTGAATAATATGAGACGGAGAGAGAGAAAGAGAGAGAGAGAGAGAGAGAGGCTGGCAGGGAGCATCTGGCACCTGTTTCTCAACCAGCTTCAAATTAATCTGATTTTATAAACCTCATTACATTGCCTATCATTGATAATCAAAACCAGTGTGATGTGTTACACATACAGTATGTGCGCCGTGCATACACTCATATGAACACATGCATACGTGGTAGTAACGGTGTACGGAGATGGATCTCATCAAATGAGAAAACAGAAACAAGAGTTTGAACAAAATAAACCACCTGTATTTTCTCAATGTTTGCAACATCATTAATCTAACTCATTTACACTTGTCAGCTTCTCATAGAAAGTGTGTCTTAATGTGTGTGTGTGTATGTGTACATGCGTTCCATCCCAGACACCGCTGCCATTACTGAGGCCCATCAGTGCTCGAATGCCTTCCAATATTCCATCCAGATTCTGCATAGTAATGATATTCAAAACATGCATTATTCCATCTATCTTCTCTCCCCAAGGATCA
The DNA here is from genome assembly GCA_026937815.1 of Etheostoma perlongum. Lineage (NCBI taxonomy): Eukaryota > Metazoa > Chordata > Actinopteri > Perciformes > Percidae > Etheostoma > Etheostoma perlongum. The sequence continues at coordinate 15,625,606 of CM049377.1, forward strand.
TCTCCCTCTCCTGCCAATACACACACCTCATAGCAGTAAATAGGATGGTATTGAGACATTAGTTAGAGTTATTGGGGGCACCTGGCCACTGCAGCAAAATGTTATAGGGCCCATAGGCTGATGATACCACTGACTCCCTATCTGTAATACAGTCCTGGACAAACACACACACACACACACACACACACACACACACACACACACACACACACACACCAAATAGGACCATTAGCCCTTGCTGCATCACCTCACTAAGCAAAGAGCGGAAACGAATGGCAGACCATTAGAGTTTCATTATGAGGAGTTGGCTCAAGTGGAAGGTGGAATAAAGTGAACAGGGAGGGGGAGGGGAGAAAGAGACAGAAAGAAAGGAAGAAAGGAAGAAAGAAAGAAAGAAAAAAAGAAAGAAAGAAAGAAAGAAAGAAAGAAAGAAAGAAAGAAAGAGAGAAAAAGAAAGAAAGAAAGAAAGTGATGTATAAACCTGAGGAAAAGGGGAGGAGAGGGAACATGAGTGTGTTTGTAAAACAAGAGAGAAAACAGAGAGAAGAAAAGAGAGAGGATGGAGAGCTATTTGGAAAGGCATGGGGTCTGTGGATATGAGAGTTGTTGTCCATGACCTCCTCTCCTTATTTGCAGAACAACAGTCAATTCTATTGCCTACGGCTGTTTTAATATGTCCCACCTGTTTACACACACACACACACACACACACACACACAAATACACACGAGTGGAAACACAAAAACACATCCAAAGACATTTCCTCAAACAAGCTGTCTAACTCTTCTTTAATCCATTGGTCTCTCTCTCTCTCTCTCTCTCTCAAGCATGCACAGAAATGTACACGCACACACACACACACACACACACACACACAGATAAACACACCAAACACACGTACACTTCCAAGGTTAATAGTTGCTGTCATGGACAGGGTGAGCAGTAATGGAACATACAAATGCCCGTGGGAGAAAGCAGTCTGTGGATAGACCAAATGTGGGAATGATGAGGAAGACTAAAAGGAGGAAAAGAGGATGAAGGTGGGGCAGAGGAGAAAGGTGTAAAAGTATGGATGGATGAGGTGGAGGGGCAAACTATTCCTGTGAATCAATTGCCCCAAATGCAAAAGAGGAGATCATTTATCCCTCCATTAGAACTAAATTATTCACACTCTCCCTATGTGTGTGTGTGTATTTGTGTGCTTTCGGACTGCTGATTGCAGTGGGAGGAGGGAATAAACCTACATGGGATTTATGTCGGCAAATTGAACATCCTATTTACATCTTTCCTCAGCCATGCATGTTCCTCATTAGTTAACACTTTTGAAGCAATATGCCACCCACTTTCTCACTGCCCTTGTGGTGATCTTCCTTTTGTCTCGCACCTCTATTTTTGCGTGCTGTCACAGTCAGTGGGGATTTCTGTATTTAGGCACAAAACGAGACAGAACTAGAACATCATGGAGGGCAACTCAGGACCAAATAAAGAATATCCGTCAATATGCAATGCATGTATGGCAATAAACTAAACAGTGGCCTGGATCTTGTTTGGATCTAATTCAGTGTGCCGATGTGCTGCAATAGCAGCAATCGGCGCAATGACTATTATTGCCCATACTTATTATTATTCTTCCGCCAGATTTTTGTCCCGCTACTAGTCCTGGAGCGTTGCCAACACGCGCACACAAAATACATCAAACGTTTGTAATGATCGAGAATGCTGTGCTATGACTTTTCTAAGAGATTTGCCACGCGGTTTTCACAAAATCGGCAAAAAACACCGAAAAATTTCTCATAGATTTGAATGGGAAATGTTTGGGAAATTGCTCAACATCGCTCAAAACACCACCTTTTTGGGACCGTGCTGTATCGCCATACTTTAACGTAGAAACATGATTAAAAGTTTAAACCGAAGACAAGACTTTGGTGTTTATTGGGCTGAATGGGCATTCAGATATTAAGCACGGTTTCTCTCAAATCCCAGTTTACGTATCGTCCCGTTTTCAGACCGTCTCAGATTTTCCAATGTGTGTGTATGTGGCGGAATATTGAGCGCTAGAGTGGAGGACAGAGTGGCAAGATTAAAAAAATCATCTTGGTTCTCTTTCTATAACTTGCTCCCACACTAACAATTCTAACTTGTCATGTCCAATTTATACATCAAAACGTAGGTATTCTTGTCTAGTTTCAGCCAATGTGCTCATGTATATTTTTCACTCAGCGACCTGTCAAATGATAAGAGTTCCCAATCTTCTTCCATTCACTGGCATGTTAAACATCGTCCACATTTCTAAGCAGAACGCAGAGCGAAGCACTTTTTTACATCGCTGATACGCCCACATTTCTAAGTTTATCCACATAAATTTTATATCAATACGTTCACAATGGCCTTCTGGTGCCCACGATAACCTTATTTTATTGATAGCTAGTATCCCATTGATGATATGATCATTTGTTTGAGAGCTTGTTCAGTATCTGAATATCTGGTGACAACAGGTGCCAGGTGCAGTCGTTAACTGATTACAGATCAAAGAGATGACATCACTGAAATGAAAGGCTTCCTATTGGCCCTTAGTAACCAGGCAACCATACTCTGTATGTCTGTCTGTCGACATCTATCTGTCTCCCTCTCTCTCAGACACACACACAGACAGACACACACACACGTCCTAATGTCTTAAATAGGTTTTAAAAAGTTATATCTCTGAAGGGTTAAGACACTTATTATTTTTTATTAAGTTGTATTGCTATTCACATGTGCACCAAGTAGGAGGCACACTGATAAAATTTCTGCTGAATTATCTAGTTCATTACTATTACACAGCTTCATCATTATGTGTCTCTGATCTAAAAGTAGTCTTTCTGCACTTTCTGATGATGTGACTACTGTGCCTAACAATGATTTCATTACAGCTTTTCTGGTAGTTAAGAAGATACATCCCACTCACAAATGATCCATTTAGTACTGTGGCCTTAGCTTTAGGGTTAACAATTGTTTTTAATTATAGTTAACATTTAGCGTTAAGGTTTAAAGGTCCCATGGTCACTTTGTGAGGTTTTTTAACATTAATATGAGTCCCCCAGCCTGCCTATGGTCCCCCATTGGCTAGAAATGGCCATAGGTGTAAACTGAGCCTTGGGTATCCTGCTCTGCCTTTGAAAAAATGAAAGCTCAAATGGGCCGATCTGGAATCCCCCCCTCTCAATAGCTACAGACTAAGAAATGGTACATACTAAGGAAAGCTTATTGTGGGACTGGCTCTAGTGGCTGTAATTCTGCACCAAGGCTGAATTTTGGGAAAGAGACATCAGATACAGTATTAGGGGACCACAAAGGATACAAAAGCATCCAAAGACCACCATATCATGGGACCTTTAAAGAATGACTGTAGTGAATTAAGTGTATTTTTAGTCCATGCATGTGCATAAAGCTGCTTGTGTCTGTTTATATCATGTGTTCTGTTTGTCTGGCACTGCCACTGTGAAGTATTCCTATGCAGCCCAAAGCTAGAGCTGTCACTACCACATATTGCTCTCCTTATCCTTTGAACAACTACAAACACTCACCTAATGCCAATTTAACAATAGATTATTATCATTTTCATGAGCCTGCAAAGAACAAAACAGATTATACGGGTAAAATGATGATCTTTATTATGACAATGAAAAATAAAATAAAAATAAATACATCCTTTTTTAAACAAAAAAAGAGGTGGGGGGCACAGAGAGAAAGAAAGAGAAAGAGAGAGATATTAAGAAAGCAGTGGATAGAGTAGCTGAATCAAGAGTTACTGTCTTCCAGGCATCACAGGAAAAATGTTTCACTACATCCTGAACATCAGACACTGTGCTTTTGATATGCAAAATGAAAAACGTTGCCTCTCAACCCAAATGAAAAAAAGCTAAGCAACGATGGAGCCAACAACACACTAGCAATCAATTTCTTCGATCACCTTATTTTATCACAAACATTGCACTTGGTTTCACGTCTCACTTCAGGTGGTGGAATAATAATATGCCTCAAAATGATAAAATGCCAAAAATTGATATGCCTCAAAGTTATAATACCAAAGAGTGGTCAAACTCTGACCTTTCTACTGACTGTGATGGTACAGATTTTGGTTATGCCTAATGTAACCTTATACCTCTCTTGTATACTGTAAGTCCTCTTTCTAGTACCTCATACAGTAAACCATGTTAACGTTATTGTATCAGCATTATCAGAGACTAGTAAAAGACATTTAACAACGAGTCCTTGGGATTTTATGGAAAGAAAATGATATATACGTAAAGATAAAATATGAACCCAACACTGTCCTCTTTTTGCACAGTAGTGCTGCTATGAAGGGAGACAGAAAGTATGGCAAAGGAGGAGGGACATGGTGCACAAAGTATTCAACTTAAGTACTCAGGTATAATTAATTGCTCAATGTTTTGGGAAGATGACAGCTCATCATAGTGGTCAATGACAACATTCATCGTCATGGCACCCGGGTAGCTCACCTGGTAGAGCAGGTGCACATACAGTGAGGAAAATAAGTATTTGAACACCCTGCTATTTTGCAAGTTCGCCCATTTAGAAATCATGGAGGGGTCTGAAATTGTCATTGTAGGTGCATGTCCATTGTGAGAGACATAATCTAAAAAAGAAATTCCAGAAATCACAATGTATGATTTTTTAACTATTTATTTGTATGATACAGCTGCAAATAAGTATTTGAACACCTGTCTATCAGCTACAATTCTGACCCTCAAAAACCTGTTAGTCTGCTTTCAAAATGTCCACCTCCACTCCATTTATTATCCTAAATTAGATGCACCTGTTTGAGGTCGTTCGCTGCATAAAGACACCTGTCCACCCCATACAATCAGTAAGAATCCAACTACTAACATGGCCAAGACCAAAGAGCTGTCCAAAGACGCCATAGACAAAATTGTACACCTACACAAGGCTGGAAAGGGCTACGGGGAAATTGCAAAGCAGCTTGGTGAAAAAAGGTCCACTGTTGGAGCAGTCATTGGAAAATGAAAGAAGCTAAACATGACTGTCAATCTCCCTCGGACTGGGGCTCCTTGCAAGATCTCACCTCGTGGGGTCTCAATGATCCTAAGAAAGGTGAGAAATCAGCCCAGAACTACACGGGAGGAGCTGGTCAATGACCTGAAAAGAGCTGGGACCACCGTTTCCAGGGTTACTGTTGGTAATACACTAAGACGTCATGGTTTGAAATCATGCATGGCACGGAAGGTTCCCCTGTTTAAACCAACACATGTCAAGGCAAGGTCTAAAGTTTTACCATTTGGATAATCCAGAGGTGTCATGGGAGAAAGAAATGTGGTCAGATGAGACCAAAATAGAACGTTATGGTCATAATTCCACTAACCGTGTTTGGAGGAAGCAGAATGATGAGTACCATCCCAAGAACACCATCCCTACTGTGAAGCATGGGGGTGGTAGCATCATGCTTTGGGGTTCTTTTCTGTACATGAGACAGGGCGACTGCACTGTATTAAGGAGAGAATGAGCGGGGCCATGTATTGCGAGATTTTGGGGAACAACCTCCTTCCCTCAGTTAGAGCATTGAAGATGGGTCAAGGCTGGGTCTTCCAACATGACAATGACCCAAAGCACACAGCAAAGATAACCAAGGAGTGGCTCTGGAAGAAGCATATCAAGGTTCTGGCATGGCCTAGCCAGTCTCCAGACCTAAACCCAATAGAGAATCTTTGGAGGGAGCTCAAACTCAGTGTTTCTCAGCGACAGCCCAGAAACTTGACTGATCTAGAGAAGATCTGTGGAGGAGTAGGCCAAAATCCCTCCTGCAGTGTGTGCAAACCTGGTGAAAAAATACAGGAAATGTTTGACCTCTGGAATTGCAAACAAAGGCTACTGTACCAAATATTAACATTGATTTTCCTCAGGTGTTCAAATACTTATTTGCAGCTGTATCATACAAATAAATAGTTAAAAAATCATACATTGTGATTTCTGGATTTTTTTTTTAGATTATGTGTCTCACAGTGGACATGCACCTACGATGACAATTTCAGACCCCTCCATGATTTCTAAGTGGGAGAACTTGCAAAAATAGAAATCTCAAACTCATTTTCCCACTGTATAAAAATAGCGGCTGTGGGTTCAAAAAGGTCCTTTTGTCCATCTGTTAAAGACCTAGAAAGACCTAAAACGCCCCAAAAAATAATCTTAAAAAAAGGTCCTTTGTCATGTTAGCTGTCAATACTTCCTTGTTGTTGGGCTTGGAAACTGTGAGCTACGACACAAGAACATTTCTTTTTTATATAATCAATGGCTACAGCCCACACAGTTGTCCTTTTATGGTTCACATCAGAGCTTTTGTAGAATTCAATAATTCCTATATCACCTATGTTTGAGATCTAAAATCTAACCTGTTAATTTGTGCTTAAGCTTTAGTCCATAACCGTTAGGTATGTCTTTGAATATTCTGCCATCAGTATTTGTACTTTTCACAACCATAAATAGAGGGCCAACAGACAACCTGACAACCTTAAATGACAATGTGTTCGGGCTTGCAGTATTTGCCAAAGCTATTTTCAGCCAAGTAAGGCAAGTCTACCTAATCGATGCTCTGTGACGAAGACCAACCAATAGTATTTCAAAAACAACACCCAGGTGTTCTGACAATATCAGATGAGGCAGAAATACAATTCTAAATAAATAAATGAAAGGTAAACCAAAATGCTAATTACTAGTAAAAATGCAAATACTTCATGCACTTATTTTGTATAAATTGTATTAATAGAGTAGTTTTTGTTATAGCCAAATCTGTGCTGAGTACATGCAAAAGCAAGAGGAAGGGAAGAAGTTGGGTAGGGTCCTTTGAGGTAAATTAAAAATTAAAAAGAAAAAATCCACTTGACTTGAAGCACAGGTGTAGCCTGAAGCAGTCCAATGCACAAGATACATGTTAAGTTTTAAGTGTAAGTCTAGTCCAAAGCCATACTCTTGCAGCAGTGATATTTCCCTTTAGGTCTGGTACTATAGCTGAAATTGCATCCTAACCTTTTTGCATTACATAAATAAATGGTATGGTAGATGGTGATCAGGTGTTTTTTTATTTATTGAATCAAGAATGGTTTTGTACCTAGATTCACTTTTTACTGAAATTGTGACACCAAGACCGATCCAAACCCTACCAAAAACATTCTATATTACTGTATTTGCCCTTAAAATGTAGCAGACCTGACTTCTCATTGGTTATTTTTCCTCTTTGCATTGCATTGCATTCTGCCCTTACTGGAGTCCAAAGAAAATTAAGAGCAACAAAATGCCCAGAGCTACACATTAACTGTAATGTAAAAAATGTCATAAAGTCAAATGAGAATCAGAGTTGGAGACAACATGAATCTTGTAACTTGTCACCTAAACATAATTTAATCTGTGCTATGGAATGAAATGGGCTAGCACGTGTTGTGAACACATACACAGTCCCACCCTTACCCCCACCCCCACCCATACACACACACACACACACACACACACACAAACTTCCAACTGCAGAAAGTAAACAGACTTAATGGGGAACTAGGGACCTGATCTAAACAAAGGTTGAACTGAGGAAGCGTTTGCTTGTGCAGCAGGAGAGCTGTCGGCCTGTGCGTGCTTATCCCTATAGCTCACAATGTTCTGCTAAGTCACAGTGGAAATACAGTCCTCTCTCTACTGCATCATTATCGTAGAATTGTGCAACTTTACAGGCCACTGGGGCACAGTGAGGGGACTGCATTGGTAGAGTTAACTTGATCCATTAAATGGCGACAATTTCTGTAGGTGGGTCAAAGACGTGAAAATAGTTTTTTTCTTATTTGTTACTTTTCATGCATTGTGTTTGATATTGTCAGATTATATTAATAACATACATATTTATATATATTTATTATGGCATTTTTGTTTTATTATAGCAACACAGGTCATGATCATTGTCCAGATAATGAATAATCGAATATTATAGATATAATCTAATATTTAGTTGTTAGTTGAGTGTGTGTGCTTGTGCATGAGTGCCTGCTTTTTCAGAAGTTTTCAAGTTTCATGGTCACATCTATCCATCCGATGATGCTGTCTTATAAAGAGAGCCACAACAGTGAATTGACACAGTGGTTTTCACTGACATATTTTGTTTTGTTGGCCTTTTTGAGATGTTTTGGTAGTTTCTCGTATTTCTTACATGACCCTGCAATTGTTGCTTGCTTTTTATTGTATGTATGATTGTTGAAAAAAAAGAGAGCCTTTAGCAAAATATTTGCAGTATGTCATTCCTGGCTAACAGGATGTCATTACGAGTAACAATGACACAGTCAAGTAATTTAACTCAGATTTTCATGGTATATTAGACAATCATGTTTTTCCTGAGTTGAGTATACAATAAAAACATACCTTTACTGTAAAGCATTTTAAGACGTCTTTCATAATTTTTCTGTTTTTGGCATGGAATATTGTGTGACCAAAATTAAATGATAAGTCCATTTAATTCTAAATACCCAAATATATCATATTAATTGTGTTAAAAGTTTTGTTTTTTTGAGTTGTGCGTGTTTGGTTAGCTGTAACTATGGATATGCATAAACATGTATATCCTAAAAAGATAGACGTTGAAATTATTTTTAAATCCATTCCTGTTACCCAGGAAGGACATTTTTCATGGAATAAATCAAATGATTCATAAAAAAATGTAAATTGTATTTCTAAATTAAATTCCTGTTGTTGAGATGTACAAAATAAAAATAGAAAGTGCTTGAATTGGTATTTTTTGACACTTTCATTTATTTGTCTTTGACCCAGATGTTAATAAACATTAACTGTGACAAGGAGAACCTTTCTGCAAAGGTAAATCAGCGATCAAAAGTTTGCAGTGTCTTTCCACAAAAGTCAAACTGAAAGGAGGAAGAATGAAACTCCTTTTAACACAGCAAGAGTTTAATTACAATGTATGCACACTGTACTTTTACTGAATAAAACCACCAGTGTACTGAGTGCATGGCTTCCTCAGAGACTTCAGGAAGCATATGTGAAAAAGAACACTTATGTAGTGTTTTAGGTGTAAACATGACCAGCAGGGTTCGGTGGGAATGTTCTCTCGAGATGTAAAAACAGTGCAGTAGCATTATGACTCTGCACTTTTTGCCTAGCAAGGAGATGACTTTGTCTGCTCGTCTATTTATTTTAGAATCTGGAGTGGCAATTGATTGAAGACATGGAAGGGTTAAAAAGCCTTATAGGGTAACATTAGTTTAAACAAGGTTTTCCAGGGTCTCAGGGTGGAACTGTAGGTCACAGCAAGGCCATGCACAAAGATTACTTGCAGCACTGAAACAAAGCAGCGGAAGTCTGTAGCAAACACAGCTCTTTTTCCACATGGCTGCTCAGACTGTCAGGGAGGGTGGGAAGGCTTGCTCTGCTTTACTCTCTTTTGCAAAAGGCCTGCTTGAAGACGCACAGCTATCCCGGCCGGAGTGAAAGCATGCTGTTCACTCGACCAGAGGTTTCCAAAGTCAGATGCAGAGGCCCTTCAGGGGTCTGCGTCACAGGGGAATTGTTTAATTTCACGCTTTTTCACATGCTGGAGGTCAGCACAATGAGAGATGAGATGATAAACTGGGGCTGTGTATCACTGGGTAACTCAGAATGTGATGTTATCACGACATGTGGACATTGATAATGGTTTTAACACAGCAAAGGCAACATATGCTATATAGTGCGATATTACCATTTACGTACAGTAATAACATCTTAAAACAGACCATGGCTATATCATATATCTTATATGATAGAAAAGAAAACAACAGCATCATGTCAATCAGAAGTGACGCCGTTATAGAGCCACAAAGTCCACCCTGAGAGGTTGGGGTGGTTGAATGGGTCGAACTTTGACACAGTAGACTACCGCTTCCTCTACAATGACCACAATCACTCCTTAACCAGATGTATTGATGTATTTAGTTGTTTCATTTGGGAGACTTGTTGTTGATTTGTCTTCTTCCTTCACCTAGCCACCCTTCTCTTATTTGGTTTGATCTTCTGCCTTCATTTGTTTATTTGCCTGTTGATATCGCCCTTCTTTCCCTTCAATATTCTATGATGAGAACTGCCGGGAGCTGCCATTGCTAAATCCTTTTCTCCCCGCCCCAATACTCCCATAACCCTACATAACCCTGCAGCTTGACAGACAGAGAGCAGGAAATCCTGCCTGTGCTTACCCTGAGCCCACAGACTTTCACCCTTCCCTAAACCAGCTCAGACAGAGGTCTTTATCACGGAGGAGGAGTGGGCTCTGAGAAGAGGAGAAGAATGAATGAAGAGGTGGAGGTGACATCTCTTTGACCTGAGCTGATTGTACAGGTTTTAAGAACCTATACTGTGTCAATTGACAACATGGCAACCACACTAGCCAAAACACTAAACTGAAACCTAATCAAGTGAAATGTTCTTTGTTGCTGATAGACACTGTATGTGATCACCTCATAAGGTTCCTTTTTCACAAAAGTGCATATTGAGGCTTTGTTTTTTTTATCCAGTTGATGGTTTCTTTCCTTCTTTTTAAATTGCATTTTGTTTTCAATCTCAGGCAGTTTGGAGTTTCAGTAAATCACTGCAAAGTGACTGCACTAAGACGCAAATAGACATAAGTGGTTTTTCAGCAGTGATAAAGCGACAGTTTCTGGTTTGATCTTTGTCTAATATCCGGCAACCATGTTTAACACTGGGCACTCTAAAGACCAGAGCAGCAGGATAAGCAGGAGTGTTTTGCAAAGCTAAAGGGAACATATTCACTTGTTCACTCTGCACCTCTTGGACATGGACACCATTCTCAGCATACTGCATATGGAGAGAAGGGAAAGCAGTGTTTTAAACAGGACTGATAATAAGTCCCACAACCCCTACTGCAATGTATGCACAATGTTTGTGCAAAAAGGTAGCAACACAGGGAAGTCTAGAACATTAAGATGCTAACCATATAATACAGTTCAGGTCCAGGGGTCTTGTGTCATCCTCTCCCATTATTATTTAGTCAGCTCTCAACTATATCCTATCTAATAAAGGCAACACATACCCGGAGAATAGTTAATAAGAGGTACACTCTTGCGGCTCACACACTAGGGGATTTATTTCTGGTACAGTGGAGGAGGAATATGCACCACATTTTTAGTTTGACATTACAGTTTAAAAATGCATTTGAGTGGCCTGTTGAAAGCTCAGTAGATGTTGCAATAGAAAAACTGTATTAGATTGTTTTTGTATTGGCAGATACTCAGTGTGTTTTTAATGATATTGAACAGTGCACAATCACGTTTTCCCCCATGTAATGGTTTAGCTGTGGCGGTAAGCCCCTTCCATCTTGATGATCAATTTAGTTAGTAGAAGATTTAATATATTTCATTTATATATATATATGTGTGTGTATGTGTATACAGTAAAATATTTGTTTAAGATATATAAAATAGAAGCAGTTTATGTAAAATGTAAGTTAATTCATGGAAACCAATTTGAACAAATATGCTTTGATTTTAAAATTTCTGCATGCAGTTATTGTGTTTATAGGTAGTGCATGGGTCGCAGTATAGAAAAATGTTACCAAGCCATGTGTATTTCATTAACACCAAACGTGTTTGACCTGATTTATGTAAAAAAAATGTATTGCCTATACACTTTTGTTTTGCACTGCTATTGCCTCCTGGTGTAATTACTTTCCTAACAGCAATCATCTCATCTAATCTAATAAATGCCTTGTTTGTGTGACAAATCTTCAGACATCTCAAGCACACACATATATGTCAAAAAAGCAGAGTACCCTGTTTTTTTTAAGAAGCTAACTAAAAACCAAGATGAGAAACAGCAATCCTTTGGAACACAGCATATCATCCTCTTGTGAGAGACGCCAGCTGCTCAGAATGAGGAGATGTTTGTGATGAAGAAAGGAGTCACAATAAAGTGAGAAGTGAGCGAGCTCATGTAATGACCGCTGGCATAATTTTTTTGTACCACCTATCTTATGCCTTTACTGAATTCCTCGGCACGGATGCGATCAGTAGAGAGATAAATGGTAATCTCAGTAGGCTTTCCCACACATGCAAGCACATGAATAAGCGCACACACACACACACACACACACACACACACACACACACACACAATCTCATGCATACACACAAACAGAATCACAGTTTGATGATAATCCTGAATGCATATGAAAGGGCACACAAGCAGAAAAATGGAAAATAGGTACCAGGGTAGAGAAGAGGGAATGGGAAAAAAAGAGAGGAAGGAGAAAGTAGTGATGGAGTGAGAGGTAAAGGAAGGAGCCAGGCTTTATTTAATCTCAGCAGAAGTGTCGATAGAGCAGAAAGTTCAGCAAGCTGGGTTGGTGGTTAAGCCTTGAGTTTTACTTTAACTGTTCAGCTCTTCTGGCAGAGCAGTGTGTGTGTTTAAGACTGTGTTGAAGACATTAAACAAGCAAGCAAGAACTGGCTGCTGCTGGAAGAAATGTATTTAATCAAGTCAGAACAAAGGAGTTGTGTAATTTTCTCCTGAGGGCAGAGAGAACCTCTTGCTCCCTCTAACAGAGTATAGTCAACTTTTCCCCAGTGCAATGGTGTTTTACTGCATAATAGAGATGTTTTTCTGATCACTTGAGAGTATTTTTCTTTTATTGTTGTTTTCCTACCTTCTTTTTTGGTCTATGATGAGAATTTAGCAAAGCTGTACTTATTTTGTTGAACACCTACCTGAGTCCCATTTTAAAAGACATATTCTACCCCAAAAAAACAATAGGAGCCGTTTTCATTTATCATCGGAAAGGCAACTAATGATATCAAACAGGGGTATTGCATATTACACACACCCCATGAGAGGTGAAAATGTATTCATATAGGATAGGTTGATTAAGTGTAAATGCTCATGTACAGAAATAGTAGCAATTATATTGACATTGAAACAATGACACAAGAACAAGAAATAAAATTAAAAGAAAAAGATCTAAGGCAGAGTGCAGTTAAGTTCGGACCAGTGTTCCAGAAAATCAAAGATGTGATGTTTGATGATAGTACTGAAGGGGATTATTATTAGGATACAATCAGGTACAATCAATAAACCTTAACATATGGGATGCAGTGGTGAGTATTCTAATCATACAAAGTAAGAAATCAATCATAAACAGAACTGATAAGTCAATGATGGCGAATTTAATGGACGACTTAAAGTGAGGCAGAGCACAATGATTCTGTTTGCCCCTGCAACTCCCTGTCCTCCATTTTTGATGTTGACATAGCTTCTTAATTATATATAGAGCTTAAAATTAAAAGTAACAATGTTATTTTTACTTGTGGTTGGATTTTAAGAACTTGAAGCAAAATATTCTGCTTCCTCTGTTTCTGCAAGGGTAAAGAGGGACATCATTGTTCCACAGGGAGAGAAAAAAGTCAAAGAGTTTCTGCATCTGACGAGGTTCAGACATTTTGTTTACGCATCCCAGCCAATGCCTCTCACAGGAGTGCAGGCTGACCTTTTCTAAACTCCTCTGCAGATTACAGTATATCTGTGTGTGTGTGTGTGTGTGTGTGTGTGTGTGTGTGTGCGTGTGTGTATAAATCTAAATATGAGACAGATTGAGAGGCAGAGAAAGGAGTAAACAAACAGAACAGTTGAAGTGACAACTTGTCTTGGTGCATCACTGTCCTATTATCTGTGTGCTTTCTGTTGGTATATGTAACTGAAGCTGAAGGCCCAAATATACTCTCAGGTCGAGTTCAGACAATGTATTATCAGCCTCATCCAAAGTTGTACATACTTTTTCAACTACAGTATGGTTGTCATTTTGAGGAAATTACAAAGCAGAAACAGACATCAAGAGATCAATTCAATGACTGTGGAAATAAAATAAATTTGTTAACAGGTAACATCCATGTAGCTTCACATTAGTGACCGGTTTTTGCAATCCAGCACACCTATGTGCATCTGGCCATTCCATAAAAGGGGATGTAACTGTTGGATTGTTGGTTTTAGAATGTCAAAAATTGGGCAAATGATCCCCTCATCTAAAGAAGCGTTTAACTACTTTCAGACCCTCCAGAGAACATTTGTCACACATTAAACCATATAAATAGCCTTTAGACAATGGGGATGATACCAGATCTATGAGACTTTTAGAAGTAAATAATTATCATCCCAAAGTCAGTGTCTGGTGTGACCATCATTTGTCTTACGCAGTGCAACACATCTTCACATAGAGTTGATCAGGTTGTTGATTGTGGCCTGTGAAAGGTTGGCCCACTCCTCTTCAATGGCTGTCCAAAATTGCTTGCCACTAGATCCACAAAGTTGACATCAGCCAACTGCTCACCCACACAACGCGTTGTCATGACATATGCCTGCCCATACCATAACCCCAACCGCCACCAAGGGCCACTAGACACACTGTCGGCCATCTGTGAAAATATTGAATAATATTAAAGAGATAAGCCTTTTGTGTACATAGAAAAAGTCTTAGATATTTGAGTTCAGCTCATGAAAAAAAAAGTGTATTTTTATAATTTTGTTCAGTGTAGCAAAATGACTGGCAGATTAATCACAAAATATTTTTGCAGCCACAAAACAGTCCATTATTTCATCTTCAATCAAGGCTTTTCCTGTCCTTTTTGTCAGTATATCTCACAGCAGTCTTGTTGTTTTATTTGTACTGTGAATGGGAAAGAGGAAGAAGAGGCAGAGAAAGATAAACAAAGAAAGCAGGAGAGAGGCCAAACCAGGGTGAGAGGCTTATAGAAGTACTTTAGCCATAGGGGAGACTGGATATTGACTCGACAAGCCTTTCTTTATTCTTACTGCATGACTCTCGTTTCTACTTTTCTTACCTCTTCTTTCTCTTACCTTCCCTACCGCTACATATTTTTAAAGATCACCTCCCCAAAACACACAAAAACATTAACAACCTTAACATACAAAAATCCATACCTTAACATGCAAAAATCCATTCAGGCTTGCTTTTGCATTCACTAAAATATAAACACAAACACATGCCACTCTCGCTTCTTGCTTAGTTTATCTAAAAAAAAAGAAGAAAAAAAGGCCGGACCTCTTTGAAGAGTTTTCTAATGCACTTTCACTATATTGAGCCTCTTTCTGCCTCTCCCTTTTGCACCCGTTACCACCAAACACTCTCTGTATAACTTTCATTAGAACAGCTTGTATTACATTATTGAATGGCTGCCCTGTTAGTAAAAGTCAAATGCTGCTTAATACAAAATAGATATCCAATACTGAATCTTTATTTCCTAATTAACAGGCTCCCAAAAGGGCCTACATTGTTTTGTACTGACTGATAGATGAATTGATTAATAAAAGACACAGCTATCCACCACGGAAGAAAGAAAATAGCAGAATAACATATTTAACAGGATGTTGAAGCAACAAAGAACCTCACTAATGGCCACCTGGATAGAACCAAGTCTACTTAATTATCAACATATCAACTCTACAACAAGTCACAAAGAGGTCAAATCTAGTCATTCTGTTTTGAAAGCCGTCATGTGCAGATTTATTAGGATGAAGTTGCCAGGCATTACTATGAGCATTTCTCTGCAGCAATGAAAGGAAGAACAAAAGCAGTTGTGAAATGCCTAGCAGAGTCAGTGTATGGTTCATTCATGTTGGGAACAGTAAACATTTGAGTGTCCTCAACTGTGAGGAAGAAGGTGTAAAACAGCACAGAGAGCAAATTAAAATCACATTCAAATATTTAACCAAGTCCAGTGTTTCCCCACCAATCCCAACAAACTATCATGGAACTTGACTTGTGCATTTGCTTTTCTACTCTAATTACTGTATATCTGCCTGTCTGTTATCTAATGCAAACCGAACACTTGTTGCTGCTGTTCTAAACTTAAAGTATTTCAGCAGCGACTGGAGGACTGCTTTGTAACTTATACTGGCAGTAAAACAGCTAAAGGAAGTGCAGCCTCAGTCACCAAGGTCTGTGCAAACTCATCGTCATCAATATGTGGACATTGTTCAGTGTTTCTCTCAATCAATCAGCTTATTGCAAGGGAATAAAGGTATAAAAAAAATGCAAAGGATGCTGATACAGTGAACTGGATAGATTGAACCTCCAACTCATCATAAAATTAAGCTACACCTTTAGCCATTCAGTAATGTGGAAAAACTCTGGTAATTGATGCGTATAATACGGCATAACATAGGCATTCCAATTACAGCGCAAACAATTAGTTGATCAATCTATTTTTCGACTCAATGAAAATGAATCACCAACCATTTAGATAATTGATTAATCATTACAGTTCTTTAATTGAGCAAAACAGGCAAATATTTGCTGCTTTTCTATGTTTTATATAATAATAATAATAATAATAATAATAATAATAATAATAATATATTTGTGTTTTGGACAATACATTGACATCTGATGACATGACACTTATTATGGACATTTTACTTAACAATGAAGATTTTGTTAGTTACAGTACTAATTCCATCCATTTGAAAATGTATCTAATAAGATGTGCGTGTTATGCTAATTAATCTCAAACTATTCAATCTACTTGTCAAGGGTTGGAGCCTGAATCTAAACAAGGGCATGGGAGGTGAATACATGGATGGGGCACCTGTTGAAGGCCAAAAAAAAAAAAACTCAACCTTGGAATGCCACTTGAGACAAAACCCTATTGAACTTGTCCTTTTCATTTCAGCAAGAGTGTATAACAATCGATGATCGATCATGGCTTACACCTTGTCTGCTAAATCATTTAGATAGCTAGATAACTTCATTCAGCACACTTCTGCTCCCCAGCCACTACACCTTCCAGTCGCTGGTGTAAGTGAGAGTTTGATGTAAACAAACTTCCTAGGTATACAGAGTGAATATGGTAAGTTAGGCCTAGGGAAGGTCGACATAACACAGAGGTAGCAGGCCCTGTGGGTGTGTGTTAGACTCCATCCAATCAAAAATGAAAATATATAAATGAAGAGGATAAATAATTAGAATTTATGCACACTACTGTGTGAATTTATGTACTGGGATGGGTTTGGTTAGAAGTACAAGAGCAAAAGTAGTTAGATTGGTTTTTCGGATGTTTTAAGGGATACAGTATTCAGGCACAATTGACTGGAGTGCATAACACTTTGAGTTACTTCACAGACTATACTTGAAGCATGTTTTCAGATAAATGCACACAGAGCAGGTAATGTGAACAAACATATGCTGACATACATTTTCACACTGGGATTCATGTAAAGATGTTTATATTACAGTACATATTACATACATATATACATATTTAATCTTTACAGGCACACAAACAGGTACATGGTTGAAATAACAAGCATGTCTGCCATGAACAGCAATAGAATACAGCCTGCCCAATACTGCTTTTTGAGGTTGATACCATCCATCAATACAGACCAACATCGTATATGCAACACTACCCAGGGAAGGACCTCCACCAGTGGGGACAAAAGCAGGGCAAACTCCCCATTGGGGAAAAAACACACACACACACACACACACACACACACACACACACACACACACACAGATATACTGTAATCTGAAGAGGAGTTTAGAATTATTTAGAATATTATTATTCGAATAATATTAGAAAATGTAATGCTTAAATGCACCTTGTTATACACATGTACTACAGTGATTATGCATTGTCAATGCCACTATAAGCATGTGGTTATTGTTACACGTTCTGTCCACTAGAGGGACTTCCACCATCAGCCAAGCCTTGAAGTCATGGCATGCATTTCTGGCATTCCGTTCTCTGTTTACATTATTTTCCACCACGCACACAGCAACAAACACAAATCAACAGAGAACTCTGTAATGAAACATTATCTAACAAGTGTACTGAAGCTCTGTTGTGAAGGCTAATTTTGCTCGGTTAGCACAATTAAATGATTTTAGAAATCACAGCCAAAACAATTTCTCATAAACTAAGTAGAAACAGTGTTAGCCACAATGCTAACGGCATTGATAACTAAGCCAAACGGTGCTGCCACTACTATTTTAGTGCTTTTTTTTCTTTGTTGTAACAATGATTCTTGCCAATGTATCTTATACCATTGGAAAACCTGATTATTTCCCTTTTAAATGGTGCCACATTTGTAAGGAACATGCATTTGTTGGATGAGCAGCAGAGCTGAGTATGTGGGTTGCACCCATGAAAAATTTGCCAAATCTTCTCTGTAATGCCAAACAGCTTTTCTTTGTTGACTCTTGTTTGGTGTTGTTTGGTGGATTGAGTGATTGAAGTCTGAAGTAACAGGACATACTGGTTTATTGAGATGAAATTCTGCAACCAGTGTTGTTTCCAGTTTAGCTGTTTCCATGAAACTCCCAGCTATTAAGCTCCTATAACTCGGGATGCAGTTAGGAAACCATAACGAGCTAACTAATGAGAACATAATCATTTTATCTCAATAGATGTTAAGTCATTAAACTATTTCCCAATCCTTTCTTCCAATTTTGTCACTCCCCCTGTACTAACGTTACTCGATATGTAATGTTAGCTTACAAAGTCTTGTGTTTCTCACTCCCGTAACTTGTCGTTCATCCGTTGTGACATGAGAAGAGGGAGATTAGCTAACGTTAGCGAACCTATGTATTAAAAAAAAATATATATATATATATATATTCACATTTATAAAGTCATTTCAGCCTTTGAATAGTACAGATTTTTTTACTATTTGAATTAAATTCGACTTTCAGAATTTGTTCCTGCATCCCTTACACACACACACACACACACACACACACACACACACACACACACACACACACACACACACACACACAGCGGGCTACATGAAAATCATTCAACGTTAGATACATTTGTTTACCTTTGCTTACATCTATTTATCTTTGCAGTGCTACATCATTCTTCCATGAATAATCTGTAATTTTCTCTGTCACTATCACTCTGTGGTTGTTTCTATCTATTAGGTAACAGAGTCTGCAGACAGCTGTCCTGTGTATGAGCTATATCCTGTCATCATAATATAGGGGATGGATGGACACAGAGCTTACATCCTGTGGAATAGCAGTAACTGACGAAACATACCAGGGCCTACCGTTGACGTTTTTCCTCATTAACGTTGTGTCTTATTGTTCCTTTAGCAATCAATCGCATGCCATGCTCATATAGTCTCAAACACATGTAGACATAGACTGCAACATCAGTGTCAGGTCAACGGCTCCAGTGGGGCTGTCATGGGATCAAGATCAATCTCAAAATGGAAGACATGTTCATCTGTGTGAGGTGCAGTGGCTACAAGGTCTACCACATATATTGAATGGCATCCTAGAAAAGCACACATGTAGAGTACATGCTGAAATATGCAGAAGCAAAAAGACACAATTTATGCTCCATCTACTGGTGTTACTGATTAAGAATGTCCATTACCTTGACAGAGATTCGCAGTGTAATCACACCAGATTGTGTAATCCTGTGCCAGACCAGTCTCTTATAGATGGCTATTGGCTGATTAGAAACCATTATTTACTATCTGAAGCTAACTCCCACTTAGCTAACTCCCCACGGCTTATAATGGATACCTAATACAGTCTCAGGGGAGTACAGTCCATAATATGCACTTGGCTTGGTGAGTGTATATTACAGACCATTTCTCTTGATTGTTACTTTACTGGCATCCAATTAGAGAAATTAGGACAATGCTATTGCTGGCTTATCAGATAACAACACTGTAAAGTCAACCATGAAGATGTTCCTAATAGTAGTGTAATATGGAAAGTGTTATTGCCCGTTATTTAATATTTCACACATAATGCAATATCTACAGCAATGTTCTGTAGGTGGAAGTTATGTAATTTCTCAAGCATAGCCAATTCAGTAAGAAGTCACAGTGCAGAACATGTCTCATTGATTGAACTGTCACTGTTTTTAGCCTCTCTTTAGAAATTAGAAATTATATTTATCATGTGTATTTTGTGCGAGGGTTTCCACTGCACACACACAAACACACAGAAATTCCATATATGGTATAAGAAAAACAAATGTGATTTGATCATGTGGTACTGAACTGCATATCTTGTAATTTCCTGAATGCATAACAGTGCACATGAACATTTAATTTTGCACCAACACGTAAAACATTGCACAGAATCAAACACACAGTCACAAAAGACCACAAATACGACAGAGCTCTTTTGTAACAGTAACAATTTTAATTCCCCTGATTTGCTTCCCTTTCTTCTTTCATAACTACTTTATTATACCGGTCGAACTCATGGTTTTATGAAGATAGAAAGCTGTTAGTAGAGCCAATCACAAGACAAGTGGTACAAATTGCTGATTGTATATTCCATTCTTTTACCTCTCACCCTTACTGTTTCATGAGAAATTGAGAGTTTCTTTCTCAGGAGTGTTAAGCTCTGAGACCAGAACTGTGATTTAATGTATTTCTTTCATGCCAGCACACTAGCTCCAAAGCAGGAAATTAACATCTTTTAATTTCCCATATTAAATTTCACACGTTCAACCTTGAAGTTAATTAAAAACAGACACAAGTGAGCTATCCCACTTGCTATTGCTGGTGAAGCACTGTGAGGGGATACAGTAAGGCTATCTGACACACACACACACAAACCCACACACTCAATTTGATACAGGGGACCAACTGGCAGCATGCTGTTGCTTTAGACAGGTAATAATTTCAACCAGGGGCGTCATCTAAGATATAGATTTAAGGGGCTAAGCCTCTGCTACGACGGTCTGAGTGCTGCTCTCCCAGGAGAAATGTTTCCACAGCCGTGAAATGGTTGTTGCCCATGAGTTTTAAAAGTGGCAATAGACCTAAAATCAATAAATAATTTGGCTTAGTTGTTGCAAGGACTGTGGGTATGAATTGCTTATAAGTGAGCATAAAGTAAACAGTGATTCTGTCCCTTTTTGATAAAAACACAAAGGGGTCCAAATAAAAAAATTTAAATGAAACCACACTTAATTATGGCACTCCATATTTGGAAAGTTTGTGGCACTTTTTTGTCTATGTTTTTAAAATATTGTTTTAATTACTTTTATTTCCAAGTTTGCTGCAATGTAAATAAATAAATAAATAAATAAAATGTTGAGTGAAAACATAGTACTGTGGCCAAGGTGTGAAATTAGCACCCGCCACCAGCCAATGGCGGGTACTTTTTCAAAGAGGCGGGTGACTTTGCCTTGTAAACCAGCCAAAGTGGCGGGTGGAGTTGTTTTCAGCGCTAGTTCGTGACATCGGTTTATAAAATGTGGCAACATATCCCCGGTGTTAAGAGGCCACTGGGGTGGGCGAAGTAAAGAAAAAGAAAAGGTACTTTTTCGAACAAGTGGCGCATTGTGGCGAAGGGAAAACGAGGGAATAGTTAGCCTACTAGGGTGATGTCCCCTAAATTGCAAGTTGATCAACATACATTTAAATGTCCTCTGTAAATATACAGTATTACATGCTGCTGCTGGTAGGGGCAGTACATTACAACTTGACCTACTTTCACTACAGTGCCGTAAAGTCTGGACTCAATCAGAGCTCCGTGTTCTGCATAACGACCATACAGATGAATGTTTGCCTTTAACAGAGCAACAGTAATAACCTAATACACCATCATTACTGAGATTAAACTACATTCACGGTTAAATTTGCACTGAATAACTCGTTCAATAAACAGAAACATAACTCTTGCAGTGCACGTCAACATTTCCGCAATATTAGCTAACACATAAAATAGCACTGTCGTGAATTAGCCTACTGTTGCTAACGTATAAATCCTAACATCGCCATCAGGCTTACTTATTGATGTACGCACACAGTAGTATCCACCAAGTTAGTCCACTGAGGGGATAAAGGATAGTGTGATAGTGTTCCACGTTAACGCCTTTTCTCTCTTGCTC
The DNA here is from genome assembly GCA_026937815.1 of Etheostoma perlongum. Lineage (NCBI taxonomy): Eukaryota > Metazoa > Chordata > Actinopteri > Perciformes > Percidae > Etheostoma > Etheostoma perlongum. Next base: position 15,647,544 of record CM049377.1, read on the forward strand.
GAGGCTGCTGTGTCCAAGCCGAGGCGCAGAGCATGCATGACCTTACCGCATGCTGATACGTTATTAGGCCTGGTAGAGCGCGCTACTGTACTGACAGGGAGAGAGAGACTATTACTATAAATAGGTTGCACGTAAGGAGAAGAAAGTAGCTTCCCCTTAATGGGCAGTACAGCGCAAAGCCCGACGCAAGTGCTAGTTTAAGACCGACGCAGTTGTCAATTTCCTGTCCACTAGAATTAGCATGTGTCTGACAGGGTGGGGGGCGTGACATCACAATGGTGTCGATGATATAAAACCGTCCATCGGCATAACCCTAAAGCCTACCTTACAGACAACCAGTCCATGCACTGTACTTACTGTCGAACCTACTCGTCTTCAGATAATGCAATCCATTTGTTCATTAGAGGAACTAACCTTAAATTAGAGGCAATAAAAGACCACGAGTCATCCAAGTCTCATATCAAGTGCACTGCCAAATAGCTGGCAAAGATAGGACCCCAGGAGGAGGGTGTGACAACAAAGGCTTTCATTTTTTTCACATCATTTTTTATTTGCTAATATTAATAAAATATGTATTAATAATACAAAATAATGTACTGAAGCAAATTAAAATATGCTAGTGAACTTTTTATAAATTTTATTCCGGAAAAAGTGTCTGGTAAAAAATATAAGTGGCTGGTAAAATTTTGATGTATTATCATCAAACTAGAAGCAACATTGTTCTTACTGATCCAACCCATTACCAATAGTACCTTCTATCTTGACACAATGACCATAACTGGTACATTACATTAGGCACATTATCACACTCTGCAAGGGTTAACACATTAGTGTGTATAGCAGTGAGTTGCCTCTATATTTGACTCTCCATTTCATGCTATTAACCTGTGGACCTCTTTAAGCTGTGGAAAATGTGCAGCCTCTAGCATGTAATATGGTGTGTGGAGAACCTCACTGACCTCCAGTAACAGGCCTATTAATGGCTTATCTCCAGCTGAGGCAGTCATAAGGGCAGACCTCAGCTAGCAGACCAATAGCTGAATACTTCATTATTAGGTCTTTAACACACTCGTGGGCACGCAAGCTGGCATAGACACTTGCTCACTTACACGTTACACATGAAGAAATCCATGCATGTACGCCAATGTACACATCCTGACTTAAATGCAATCACAGACATATGCAACCATGCACACAAACAGCCTGCACAGCACAAATCCAATTCCTTATCATTCTTCTATAGCAGCCATATAAAAAACATGTCATGCCCAAATCCAAATAATGAGTAATCACAGCAAAAATTAGTTTGTAGTCCACAGAATAATAAAAAACAGTTGCTGTGGTGAATTGGTTAACTTCTACACCCATCGTCAACGAAATAAGCTTTTAGACGATGCATATTCATTGGATTACTTTTACTAATTGATTTCTTGATTTAATTGTAGAAACCTCTAAAATTACTTCTCCAGTATTACTGTCTTTATTACTGTAAAAACTAGTTATTAAAGACCAGTGAATATAATTGTGAGAGTAGAAATGTGACTATCATTTTCCACTAATGCCTAATAGCTCATTCCCTATAAAAAGACCAATAAAAAAGATTAACAGACCAACTATTACCCTTACGGCAGATTAGTTGCCTAATCGACTAAAACAGAGTGGTGGTATTAAATTCAAAGCTTCCAGGAGTACAGGTATGTTAAAAACCCAAGGAAAGAAGATGGATGTACTGTAATCACCATCTTCGGCTTTTAATAGGGATGGGACAATATGCTTCTGTCCCGATTCGATTTTTTACGATACATGAGTGCCGATTTGATTTTCATTCAATGCAATTCTAGAAGTATTGCGATTGGATAGAATTAAATATTGCAATTTTCTTTTCTTTTAATAAAAACAAAATATGAATAACACACTTCTAGAGACAATATATAAGGAGACATTTTTAAATACTATCCACCCATCCATCCATCCATCTTCATCTGCCCATCTGGTATTGGGTTGTGGGGGCAGCAGCTCCAGCAGAAAACCCCAAACTTCCCTTTCTCGAGCTACAACAACCAGCTCCGACTAGGGGATCCCGAGGCGTTCCCAGGCCAGGTTGGAGATATAATCCCTCCTTTCTAAATACAAATTGTTTTCTAAAAAGAATGCATCACATTACATTGTCAGTCAGCCAATCAGTCTGACATTTATTTAATTTGTAAATAACTACATGTATATGTCGACGGTACAGTATAAACAGAAAATATTTAGATGAATCATAGGTAAAAAAAGAAGAAATATCAACTTTAGAGAAATGAATCGATTAAAAAAAAGATTTAGATTTTTTTCTATTGTAGTATTGCTTTTATTTGACTCTGACTCAATGTTATTTGCATAAAGACCTGTGATCTCTAGAGCTCCGGGTGGTCTGGCTTCAGGGCAGCTTATTCCATGAAGACTGCACTCCTGGAAGTCACAGAGGGACTCATTCTCCACCCCAGGATTCTTCCTACACTGCAGACTGTTAACTAACAGGGTAAGCTTCCATTTCCTCCAACAAGGATGTCTCAGGGTCTTCATGCTTACGGTTTGCTTCCTGTTGAGAGGGCTGTAGCTGTTGCAGCTAACACAGACTAGGTGTCTTTCCACAGCAAAGGACCTCTCCATTAGAGTCTTTTTTGGCTCAGCCTTATGTCTCCTTTTTTCCCTTTTTATGCAAAAACATTTAAGATCTGTCATTACCTCTCATGGTTTATACTCTGCTGCAATTGTGATCACAATCAAACGTTCCATTCTTTTACCTGCTCTGACATGCAGGTTAAAGTGTACGTCTCTTTTTATCTGCCAGCTGGTTCCCCTTCAGTCTTTTTGGAAAACCTTGCTGTTGTTCCTTCATGGCACATACTTCCTGTGAAAGACCTCTTTATTATCAAGCCCTTCCTCATCTTCACTCACTGCCAACACCTATAACACAGCTCCAGACAGCCAGCTGCCTTATAAGACCAACATCACAGCCAAAATGCCATCCTGTCAATTTACTCTGTACAACATGTATTGATCCATTTCTCACAAAAGCACAATTCCTTGTCCACACTCTTGCCATCTCCTTACTAGACTACTACAGCTCTCCCCTGACAGGTCTCCCCGCAGATATCACCCAGAATGTTGTATTGTATAATTCCTAGTGCTGTAAATGTAAAGGTTTAAAAACTATTATGAGCAAGCAGAAAAGAAGTGGAGATACTAAGCAAGAATGCTAGACCAAAACCAAACTAGAAAAACAAAAGAAAGAAAGAGAGAGAGAGAGAGTGAGAGAGAGAGAAAAGGAGAGAGAGTGTGTGTGTAGAATAACAGGGATGCATAGAGCAAACTTTTGGGTACAATATATAATGTGCTGATATACATTCAGTACATCAAAAGGAAATTAGGTT